>JAKWBO010001045.1:0-20148 GCA_034336685.1 Luscinia luscinia
CACACCTGAGCACACCTGAGCACACCTGAGCACACCTGGGGACACCCTGATACACCTGGGGACACATGGGCACAGCCAGAGGCGCGTGTCCCGCAGCATCCCTCCTCCTCGGCTCTGCTTTGGGCGGCCAAAATATCCACACCTGGACAGGTAACAACACCTGAGCACACTGGGCACACCTGGGGACACCCTGATACACCTGGGGACACCCTGATACACCTGGGGACACCTGGACACAGCCCCAGCCCAGCCAGAGCCGCGTGTCCCGCAGCATCCGCTCCCTCCTCTGCCCTCTTGGCGGCCAAAATATCCACACCTGGACAGGTAACAACACCTGAGCACACCTGGGCACACCTGGGTACACCTGGGTAGGTAATAACACCTAAACACGGCCCTGAGCTCAGCCAGAGGCGCGTGTCCCGCAGCATCCGCTCCTCCTCTGCCCTCTTGGCGGCCAAAATGTCCACACCTGGACAGGTAAACACACCTGAGCACACCTGAGCACACCTGGGTACACCCTGATACACCTGGGGACAGCTGGGGACACATGGGCACAGCCAGAGCCGCGTGTCCCGCAGCATCCGCTCCTCCTCGGCCTGCTTGGCGGCCAAAATATCCACACCTGGGACAGGGTAACAACACCTGAGCACACCTGGGATAGGTAACAACACCTAAACACAGCCCCAGCCCAGCCAGAGGCGCGTGTCCCGCAGCATCCGCTCCTCCTCTGCCCTCTTGGCGGCCAAAATATCCACACCTGGACAGGTAACAACACCTGAGCACACCTGGGGACACCCTGATACACCTGAGCACACCTGAGCACACCTGGGGACACCTAAACACAGCCCCAGCCCAGCCAGAGGCGCGTGTCCTGCAGCATCCGCCTCCTCCTCGGCTCGCTTGGTGGCCAAAATGTCCACACCTGGGACAGGTAAACACACCTGAGCACACCTGGGCACACCTGGGTACACCCTGATACACCTGGGGACACATGGACACAGCCAGAGCTGCGTGTCCCGCAGCATCCGCTCCTCCTCGGCTCGCTTGGTGGCCAAAATGTCCACACCTGGGACAGGTAAACACACCTGAGCACACCTGGGCACACCTGGGGGACACCCTGATACACCTGGGGACACCTGGGGACACCTGGGCACAGCCAGAGGCGCGTGTCCCGCAGCATCCGCTCCTCCCCGGCTCGTTTGGCGGCCAAAATATCCACACCTGGGACAGGTGAGAACAGGTAACAACACCTGAGCACACCTGAGGACACCTGGGTACACCCTGATACACCTGGGGACACCCTGATACACCTGGGGACACCTGAGCACACCTGGGGACACCCTGATACACCTGGGCACACCTGGGGACACCTGGGGACACTTGAACACACCTGGGCACACCCTGATACACCTGGGGACACCTGGACACAGCCCCAGCCCAGCCAGCAGCTCCGCCCCACCCCTTAAAGCCCCTCCCGCTCCAGGCCCCGCCCACCCTCAAAGCCCCGCCCACCCCTTAAAGCTCCATCCAATCAAAGGCCACGCCCACCCTCAAAGCCCCGCCCACCCCTTAAAGCTCCACCCAGTCCGAGGCCACGCCCACCCCTTAAAGCCACGTCCACCCCTTAAAAGCTCCACCCAACTGAGGCCCCGCCCACCCCTTAAGCCCCCGCCTCGCCTCGAGGCCACGTCCACCCCTGGAAGCCCCGCCCACCCCCTGGAAGCCCCCGCCCACCCCTTGAGGTCACGCCCCATCGCTCGAGGTCCCGCCCACCCCTGGAAGTCCGCCCACCCCAAAGCCCCGCCCACCCCTTGAGGCCCCGCCCACCACTAAAGCCCCGCCCACCCCCGGAAGCCCTGCCCACCGCGGCGCTGCAGCTCCGCCCTCAGCAGCTCCTCCAGCGCCTCGTCTCGGCCACCTCCAGCGGCAGCTCCAGGTCACAGGTGACGGCGGCGGCGTCGGCCCCGTGCTCCAGCAGGTACCTGGGGACAGGAGAGGGATTTGGGGATTTGGGGAATTTTAGGGAATTTTGGGAATTTGGGGAGATTTGGGGGATTTTGGGGATTCAGGTGAGCTCAAGTTGCAGGTGAGGGAGTTGGGGGAATTTTGGGGGATTTTGGGGGATTTAGGGGATTTTGTGGGGTTCGGGTTGGTTTGGAGGCATTTTGGGGATTTTGCGGAATTTTGGGGTTGGTTTTGTGGGATTTTGGGGAGATTTTGGGGATTGGGGAAATTTTGGGGGTTTTGGGGGTTTCAGGTGAGCTCCAGGTCACAGGTGGCGAAGGCGTCGGGCCCCGTGCTCCAGCAGGTACCTGGGGACAGGAGAGAGGGATTTGGGGATTTGGGGATTTTGGGGATTTGGGGGAATTTTGGGAATTTTAGGGGATTTTGGGGGTTTTGGGGTTGCTTTTGGGGGGATTTCAGGGGATTCCAGGGAGATTTTCAGGGAATTTTGGGGATTTTAGGAGTTTTGGGAATTTTGAGGGGTTCTGGGTTGGTTTTGGGGGATTTTGGGGGATTTTAGGGGATTTGGGGAATTTTAGGGGATTTTGGGGGTTTCAAGGTGAGCTCCAGGTCACAGGTGGCGGCGGCGGCCCGTGCTCAGCAGGTACCTGGGGACAGGAGGGATTTGGGGAATTTTGGGGATTTTAGGGAATTTTGGGAGGATTTTGGGATTTTGGGGGTTGGTTTTAGGGGATTTTGGGGGAATTTTGGGGATTTTAGGAATTTTAGGGGAATTTTGGGGCGATTTTGGGGGTTGGTTTTGGGGGGATTTCCAGGGGATTCCAGGCAGATTTTCAGGAATTTTAGGGGGGATTTTAGGGGATTTGGGGGATTTTCGGGGATTTTTGGGGATTTGGGGAATTTTAGAGGATTTTAGGGGATTTTGGGGTTGGTTTGGGGGAATTTCAGGGGATTCCAGGGAGATTTTCAGGGAATTTTGGGGAGATTTGGGGAGTTTGGGAGATTTTAGGATTTGGGGGATTTTGGGATTTGGGGGGATTTTGGGGGAAATTTGGGGGGATTTTGGGGATTTGGGGAAATTTTTGGGGGTTTGGGGGGTTTCAGGTGAGCTCAGGTCACAGGTGACGGCGGCGGGCGGCCCCGTGCTCCAGCAGGTACCTGGGGACAGGGAGAGGATTTGGGGGATTGGGGATTTTGGGGAATTTAGAGGATTTTGGGGTTGGTTTTGGAGGAATTTCAGGGGATTCAGGGAGATTTTCAGAGGAATTTTGGGGGATTTTGGGGAGATTTGGGGGATTTTGGGGGATTTTTGGGGATTTGGGGGATTTTGGGGAAATTTTGGGGGATTTAGGGGGGATTATGGAGGATTTAGGGGATTTTGGGGAATTTTGGGGAGATTTTGGGGGATTTTGGGGAATTTTGGGGGATTTTGGGAGGATTTAGGGGGATTTTGGGGATTTTGGGGCATTTTGGGGATTTGAGGGGATTTGGGGGATTTTGAGGGGATTCAGGTGAGCTCCAAGTTGCAGGTGAGGAGTTGGGGGGAATTTTAGGGGATTTTGGGGGAATTTCATGTGGAATTTTGGGGGGATTTTCAGGGAATTTTGGGGGGATTTTGTGGGGTTTTTGAGGATTTTGGGGACATTTTGGGACATTTTGGGATATTTTGGGTTATTTCAGAATATTCTGGGTTATTTTGGGTTATTTATTTTGGGTTATTTCAGGTTATTTTGGGTTATTTTGGAATATTTTGGAATATTTTGGGTTATGTCATGATATTTTGGGGTATTTTGGGTGATTTCAGGATATTTTACGTTATTTTGGGATATTTCAGAATATTTGGGGATATTTTGGGATATTTTGGGTTATTTCAGAATATTTTGGGATATTTCAGAATATTGGGGGATATTTCAGGATATTTTAGGATATTTTGGGATATTTTAGATTATTTTGAGATATTTTGGATTATTTTGGATTATTTTGGGATATTTTAGGATATTTTGGGATATTTTGGGTCCCTCACTGGGCGATTTGAGGCAGCCACAGGCAGCAGCCACGTGCAGGGTGCTCAGGGGTTATATCACGATATTTTGGGATATTTTGGGCTATTTTAGGATATTTTAGGATATTTTCTGTCTCTCACTGTGCAATGTGCAGGCAGCCACAGGCAGCAGCCACGTGCAGGGTGCTCAGGGGTTGTATCACGATATTTTGGGATATTTTGGGATATTTTGGGATATTTTGGATTGTTTTGAGATATTTTGGATTATTTTGGATTATTTTGGGATATTTTTGGATATTTTAGGATATTTTGGGTCCCTCACTGTGCAATGTGCAGGCAGCCACAGGCAGCAGCCACGTGCAGGGTGCTCAGGGGTTATATCACGATATTTTGGATTATTTTGGGACATTTTTGGGATATTTTGGATCCCTCACTGTGCAATGTGGAGGCAGCCACAGGCAGCAGCCACGTGCAGGGTGCTCAGGGGTTATATCACGATATTTTGGATTATTTTGGGATATTTTGGGATATTTTAGGATATTTTCTGTCCCTCACTGTGCAATGTGCAGGCAGCCACAGGCAGCAGCCACGTGCAGGGGCGTCCAGCCCTCGTTGTCCGCCTGGTTGACGTCGGCGCCGCTCTCCACCAGGAACTGAACCACCTCCATGTTCTCGTCGATGCAGGCCTGGGGACCCCCAAGCCCCGCCCCTTTCGCTCAGGCCACGCCCCTTTGCAGCAAACCACGCCCACCTCATAAACGCGTCGGTTCCTTTAAGGGTGACCACGCCCTTTTCCCAAGCCACGCCCACACGGCGCGGCGATCTTTTCGTTAGCCCCGCCCATTTCGCTAAGCCACGCCCGCACGGAGCGACACACCGATCTCATTTGCATTGGCCCGCCCCTTTCCCTTCAAGCCCCGCCCACCTGGCGCAGCGCGCTGATCCCGTCTGAGTTGGCCCCGCCCTTCATCCCAAGCGCCGCCCCTTTCCCCAGGCCACGCCCACCTTGTGCAGTACAATTGCCCGTCTGCGTTGGCCCCGCCCTTTATCCCCAAGCACCGCCCCATTTTCCCAAGCCCCGCCCACCTGCTGCAGTACAATTGCCCGTCTGCGTTGGCCCCGCTCCTTTATCCCTAAGCCCCGCCCATTTTCTTCTCAGGCCCCGCCCACCTGGTGCAGCGCTGATCCCGTCCGCATTGGCTCTGCCCTTTCCTCAAGCCCCGCCCCTTTATCTCCAAGCCCCGCCTACCTAATGCAGCGAGCCGATCCCGTCCGCGTTGGCCCCGCCCCATTATCCCCAAGCCCCGCCCCTTTTCCCCTCAAGCCCCGCCCACCTGGTGAAGCGCACTGATCCCGTCCGCATTGGCCCCGCCCCTTTCCAAAGCCCCGCCCCTTTTCCCTCAGGCCCCGCCCAGCTGGTGCAGCGCGCTGATTCCGTCCGCGTTGGCCCCGCCCCTTTATCCCCAAGCCCCGCCCATTTCCCTCAGGCCCCGCCCACCTGGTGCAGCGCGCTGATCCCGTCCGCATTGGCTCTGCCCTTTCCTCAAGCCCCGCCCCTTTATCTCCAAGCCCCGCCTACCTAATGCAGCGAGCCGATCCCGTCCGCGTTGGCCCTGCCCCATTATCCCCAAGCCCCGCCCCTTTTCCCCTCAAGCCCCGCCCACCTGGTGAAGCGCACTGATCCCGTCCGCATTGGCCCCGCCCTTTCCCCAAGCCCCGCCCACCTGGTGCAGCGCGCGGATCCCGTCCGCGTTAGCCCCGCCCCTTTATCTCCAAGCCCCGCCCACCTGGTGCAGGAAAATTGCCCGTCTGCGTTGGCCCCGCCCTTTCCCTTCAAGCCCCGCCCACCTAATGCAGCGAGCCGGTCCCGTCCGCGTTGGCCCCGCCCCTTTATCCCAAGCCCCGCCCCTTTTCCCCTCAGGCCCCGCCCACCTGGTGCAGCGCGCTGATCCCGTCGGCGTTGGCCCCGCCCAGCAGCGCGCTCCGCCGCCCTCAGGCGCCATCACCATGGCGCGCGCCTCCGCCAGCTCTGCGCCTGCGCAGGCGGCGCGGAACTCGGCCTGCCGCTCGAAGCGCACCCGCGGCGGCCCCGCCCGCGCCTCGGGCCCGGCGGGAGCGGCCGCCGCCGCCTCCTCCCAGCGCCGCAGCTGCTCCTGCCGCCGCTCCCGGGCCGCCGCCGCCGCCGCCGCCGCCGCCATCGCCGCTGCCAGGGCCGCCGCCGCCGCCGCCGCCGCCGCGCAGGGGCGGGGCCGGAAGAGCGGGGCGGCGTCGCCATGGCAACGGCGGGAACGCGGCGCGGGGGTGATGGGAAATCGGAAAGGACTCGGCGCGGGGATGATGGGAAATGTAGTGCGAGTAACGCGGAAGTGACTCGGAGCGGGGATTATGGGAACTGTGACTGGACTCGGCGCGGGGCACGATGGGAAATGTAGTTCAAGTAACGCGGAAGTGGCGGCGCGGGGACGATGGGAAATGTAGTGCGAGTAACGCGGAAGTGGCGGCGCGGGGATTATGGGAAATGTGGCGGGCTCGGCGCGGGGCACGATGGGAAATGTAGTTCAAGTAACGCGGAAGTGACGCATTGTGTTCAAGGTGATGCAATGTTTTTATTGGCGTGACGTCAGAAGGGCGGGGTCACTTCCAGCGCCCGCCCACGCGGCCCTTGGTGACCTTCTTGCTGTGGGGGAGGGGCGGGGGCTCAGGGTCACGTGGGCGTCCCAAAAAATCCAAAACCCCCAAATCCCCTCCAAAAAAACAAAATCCCAAAATTCCCCCAAAATCCCCAAATCCCCCAAAAACTCCCAAAATCTCCCAAAATCCCCCAAACATCCCAAAAATCCCAAAAATTACCAAATCCCCCAAAAGTCCCCAAAATTCCTCCAAAAATACCAAAACCCCAAAAATCCCCAAAATTCCTCCAAAAATACCCAAACTCCCCCAAAAATTCCCAAATCCCCCCCAAAATTCCTCAAAAATCCCAAAATTCCCCCAAAAGTTCCAAAAATCTCCCAAACATCCCCCAAAATTTCCCCCTAAAAGTTCCCAAGACCCCCAAAATCTCCCAAAAAAACCTCCAAATCCCAAAAAATCCCAAAATCTCCCAAAAAATCCCCAAAACCCCAAAATCTCCCAAAAATTCCCCAAAATGCCCCAAAATCTCCCAAAATTTCCCCAAAAATTCCCAAAATCCCCCAAAATCTCCCAAAAAATCCCAAAATGCCCAAAAATCTCCCAAAAAATCCCCAAATCCCCCGAAAATCCCAAGAATTCACAAAAATGCCCAAAAGCCCCCCAAAAATCCCCAAAAATTCCCAAAATCTCCCAAAATCCTCACATTCCCAAATATCCCAAGAATCTCCAAAAAATCCCAAAATCCCCCAAAAATCCCCCAAAAATCCCAAAATCTTCCAAAAATCCCCAAAGTCCCACAAAAATCCAGAAAATTCCGAAAAATCCCAAAAAAATCCCCCAAATCTCCCAAAAAATCTCCAAATTTTCCAAAAAAATCCAAAAAATCCAAAACCCCAAAATGCCCCAAAAACCCCAAAAATCCCTAAATTCCCCAAAAATTCCTAAAACCCCAAAAATCCCCCAAATCCTCAAATAATCCCCAAAAATTCCCAAATTTCCCCAAAAAATCCCCAAGACCCCCAAATCCCCCTAAAATCCCCAAATCTCCCAAAATTCCCAAAATCTCCCAAAAATCCCCAAAATCCCCAAATTTACAATTTCTGGGGCGTGGCTGATCCGGTTGTACAGCACGTTGATCTGGGGGGGAGGGCGAGGTCAGGCCTGGGGGGTCCCCAAAATTTGGGATCCTCCCAAAATGGGGGCTGGGGGAGGGATGTCCCAAAATGTTTTAAAAATCCCAAAAATGGAATTTGGGGAGCCCCAAAATGGGGTCAGGGGTGCTGAGCTCCCTAAATTTGGGTCTGGGGTCTCAGATTTGGGTCTGGGGTCTCTATTTTTGGGTCTCTAATTTGAGTCTGGGGTCTCAGTTTTGGGGTCTCAGATATTTCGGGACTGGGGTCCCAGTTTGGGTCTGGGGTCTCGGATATTTTGGGTTTATTTTGGGTCTGGGGTCTCTGATATTTTGGGTCTGGGGTCTCAGATATTTTGGGTCTGGGGTCTCTATTTGTAATTTGGGTCTGGGGTCCCTGATTTGGGTCTGGGGTCCCTATTTGCTATTTTGGGTCTGGGGTCTCTTATTTGGGTCTGGGGTCTCTGATATTTTGGGTCTGGGGTCCCAATTTGGGTCTGGGGTCTCTATTTCGGTTCTGATTTGGGTCTGGGGTCCCGTATTGATTTGGGTCTGGGGTCTGTGATATTTTGGGTCTGGGGTCCCGTTTTGGGTCTATTTTGGGTCTGGGGTCCCGTTTTGATTTGGGTCTGGGGTCTCAGATATTTCGGGTCTGATTTGGGTCTGGGGTCCCTATTTGATATTTTGGGGTCCCTGATTAGGGTCTGGGGTCTCAGATAATTTGGGTCTGGGGTCTCAGGTAATTTGGGTCTGGGGTCCCTGATTTGGGTCTGGGGTCCCTACTTGGTATTTTGGGTCTGGGGTCCCGTTTTTGGGTTTATTTTGGGTCTGGGGTCTCAGATATTTCGGGTCTGGGGTCCCGATTTGGGTCTGGGGTCCCTATTTTGGGGTCTTTGATTTGGGTCTGGGGCCCCATTTTTGGGTTTATTTTGGGTCTGGGGTCCCAATTTGGGTCTGGGGTCTCCGATTTGGGTCTGGGGTCTCTAATTTGGGTCTGGGGTCTCTATTTGATATTTCGGGTCTGGGGTCTCTGATTTGGGTCTGGGGTCTCTATTTGATTTGGGTCTGGGGTCCCTATTTTGGGGTCCCTGATTTGGGTCTGGGGTCTCTATTTTGGGGTCTCTGATTTGGGTCTGGGGTCTCTATTTGTAATTTGGGTCTGGGGTCTCTATTTGATATTTCGGGTCTGGGGTCTCAGATATTTTGGGTCTGGGGTCTCTATTTGATTTGGGTCTGGGGTCTCAGATAATTTGGGTCTGGGGTCTCTATTTGTAATTCGGGTCTGGGGTCCTATTTGATATTTTGGGTCTGGGGACCCATTTTCGGAGTCTGATTTGGGTCTGGGGTCCCGTTTTCGGGTTTATTTTGGGTCTGGGGTCTCAGGTAATTCCGGGTCTGGGGTCCCTGATTTGGGTCCTGGGGTCCCAATTTGGGTCTGGGGTCTCAGATAATTTGGGTCTGGGGTCTCTGATATTTCGGATCTATTTTGGGTCTGGGGTCCCAATTTGGGTCTGGGGTCCCGATTTGGGTCTGGGGTCTCTATTTGATTTGGGTCTGGGGTCCCGATTTGGGTCTGGGGTCTCCAGATAATTTGGGTCTGGGGTCTCTAATTAGGGTCTGATTTGGGTCTAGGGTCTGTGATATTTTGGGTCTGGGGTCTGTGATATTTTGGGTCTGGGGTCTCTAATTTGGGTCTGGGGTCCCGTTTTTATTTGGGTCTGGGGTCTCTATTTGATATTTTGGGTCTGGGGTCTCTATTTGTGATTTGGGTCTGGGGTCTCTGATTTGGGTCTGGGGTCTCTATTTCGGGTCTGATTTGGGTCTGGGGTCTCTATTTCGGGTCTGATTTGGGTCTGGGGTCTCAGATATTTTGGGTCTGGGGTCCCGTTTTTATTTGGGTCTGGGGTCTCTATTTGTAATTCGGGTCTGGGGTCCCTATTTGCTATTTTGGGTCTGGAGTCCCAATTTGGGTCTGGGGTCTCGGATTTGGGTCTGGGGTCCCGTTTTTGGGTTTATTTTGGGTCTGGGGTCTCTGATTTGGGTCTGGGGTCTCTATTTGTGATTTGGGTCTGGGGTCTCTATTTTGGGGTCCCTATTTGATTTGGGTCTGGGGTCCCGTTTTTGGGTTTATTTTGGGTCTGGGGTCTCTGATTTGGGTCTGGGGTCTCTATTTGTGATTTGGGTCTGGGGTCTCTATTTTGGGGTCTCTATTTGATTTGGGTCTGGGGTCTCTGATTTGGGTCTGGGAGTCGCACCTCGTAGCGCTGCCGCCGCAGTTTCTCGCTCAGCTCGAACTTCTCGGCCTCGAGCTGCTGCAGCCACTCGTGCAGCTCCGCGCCTTGGCCCTGCCCATTAGGGGACATTTGGGGGGGAATTTAGGGGGATTTTGGGGGATTTTGGGGGATTTTGGGGATTTTGGGGAAATTTAGGGGATTTTTGGGGGATTTTTGGGGAGATTTTGGGGATTTTGGGGATTTTTGGGGAAATTTTGGGGATTTTGGGGATTTTGGGGATTTTGGGAAATTTTTGGGAAATTTTGGGGGAAATTTGGGGATTTTGGGAAATTTTGGGGGAAATTTGGGGATTTTGGGGATTTTTGGGGGATTTTTTGGGGGATTTTTGGGGAGATTTTGGGGATTTTGGGGATTTTTGGGGATTTTTTGGGGAAATTTTTCGGGATTTTTGGGAAATTTTGGGGGATTTTGAGGATTTTGGGCATTTGGGGATTTTTTGGGGAGTTTTTGGGGGAGTTTTGGGGATTTTTGGGGAATTTGGCGATTTTTGGGGAAATTTTCGGATTTTTGGGGAGATTTTGGGGATTTTTGGGGAAATTTTGGGGATTTTGGGGGAGTTTTTGGGGATTTTGGGGGATTTTTGGGGAAATTTTCGGGATTTTGGGAAATTTTGGGGATGTTTTGGGGATTTTGGGGATTTTGGGGATTTTGGGCATTTTGGGGGATTTTGGGGGATTTTGGGGATTTTTGGGGAAATTTTGGGGAGGATTTTTGGTTTTTGGGAAATTTTGGGGATTTTTTGGGGAAATTTTGGGGATTTTGGAAATTTGGGGATTTTTGGGCATTTTGGGCATTTTATTGGAGATTTTGGGGGATTTTTTGGAATTTTTGGGGAAATTTTGGGGATTTTGGGAAATTTTGGGAAATTTTGGGGATTTTGGGGATTTTTGGGATTTTGGGAAATTTTGGGGATTTTGGGAAATTTTGGGGGATTTTTTGGGGGATTTTTGGGAATTTTTTGGGGATTTTGGGAAATTTTAGGGGATTTTTTGGGGAGGATTTTTGGGATTTTTTGGGGAAATTTTGGGGATTTTGGGAAAATTTCGGGATTTTGGGAAATTTTGGGAAATTTTGGGGATTTTGGGGAAAATTTCGGGATTTTGGGAAATTTTGGGGATTTTTGGGGAGGATTTTGGGACTTTTGGGGATTTTTGGGAGTTTTTTTGAAATTTTGGGAAATTTTGGGGA
This sequence comes from Luscinia luscinia, assembly GCA_034336685.1. Classification (NCBI taxonomy): domain Eukaryota; kingdom Metazoa; phylum Chordata; class Aves; order Passeriformes; family Muscicapidae; genus Luscinia; species Luscinia luscinia. The sequence continues at coordinate 11,210 of JAKWBO010001045.1, forward strand.
TTTTGGGAAATTTTGGGGATTTTGGGGATTTTTGGGGAAATTTTGGGGATTTTGGGGGATTTTGGGGATTTTAGGAAATTTTGGGATTTTGGGGATTTTGGGGATTTTGGGAAATTTTGGGGATTTTGGGAAATTTTGGGGGATTTTGGGGATTTTTGGGGAGTTTTGGGGAGGTTTTTGGGGATTTTGGGATTTTTGGGGAAATTTTGGGGATTTTTGGGGAAATTTTGGGGATTTTGGGATTTTGTGAAATTTTGAGGATTTTCGGGGAGATTTTGGGGAGATTTTTGGGATTTTGGGGAAATTTTTCGGGATTTTTGGGGAGATTTTTGGGGATTTTGGGGATTTTGGGGATGTTTTGGGGATTTTGAAGATTTTGGAGATTTTCCAGGAGCTTTTTTTGGAGATTTGGGGATTTTTGGGAAATTTAGGGATTTTGGAAGGTTTTGGGGATTTTGGGGGATTTTTGGGGGATTTTTGGGAATTTTTTTGGGATTTTGGGAAATTTTGGGGATTTTTGGGGAGGATTTTGGGATTTTTGTGGAAATTTTGGGGATTTTTGGGAAATTTTGGGAAATTTTGGGGATTTTGGGAAATATTGGGGATTTTGGGAAACGTGGGAATTTTGGGAAATTTGGGGATTTTTGAGGGATTTTTGGGGATTTTTGGGGGGATTTTGGGGAAATTTTGGGGATTTTTGGGAAAATTTTGGGGATTTTGGGGACATTTTGGGAAATTTCGGGAAATTTTGGGGGAATTTTGGGGATTTGGGGGAAATTTTGGGGATTTTGGGATTTTGGGGATTTTGGGGAGGATTTTTCAGATTATTTGGGAAATTTTGGGGATTTTGGGACGTTTTGGGGATTTTTTGGGGCATTTTTTTCAGAGATTTTGGGGACTTTTGGGGAGATTTTGGGGATTTTTTCAGAGATTTTTGGGGGAATTTTTGGGAAATTTTTTGGCATTTTGGGAAATTTTGGGGATTTGGGGAAATTTTGGGGAATTTTTGGGGATTTTTTTTGGATTTTGGGAGATTTTGCAGATTTTTGGGGAGATTTTAGGGGGTTTTTTGGGATTTTTTGGGGGAAATTTCGGGGATTTTTGGGATATTTTTGAGATATTTTTGGGATATTTTTAGGATAATTTTAGAATATTTTTGGGGATATTTTTAGGATATTTTGGGATATTTTTGGAATATTTTTAGGATATTTTGGGATAATTTTGGGATATTTTAAAGATATTTTTAGGATATTTTTGGGTTATTTTTGGGGATAATTTTGGGATTTTTTGGGGATATTTTTGGGGATTTTTTGGGGATAGTTTTGGGATATTTTTAGGATAATTTTGGGATATTTTGGGATAGTTTTGGGATGTTTTGGGGTGGATTTGGGATATTTTTGGGCATTTTTGGGCGTTTTTTGGCTGTTTTGGATCCGAATTTTTGGGGGATATTTTTTGGGATTTTTTTGGGATATTTTTGGGATATTTTTGGGGTGGATTTGGGGTATTTTTTTGGGCTTTTTTTGGACGTTTTTGGCTGTTTTGGATCAGAATTTTTGGGGGATATTTTTGGGATATTTTGCAATATTTTTAGGATATTTTGGGATATTTTGGGATATTTTGGGATGTTTTGGGGTGGATTTGGGATATTTTTGGGCATTTTTGGGTGTTTTGGGTTTTTTGGGTGTTTTTGATCAAATTTTTGGGGATTTTTGGGGATATTTTTAGGATATTTTTGGGATAATTTTGGGATATTTTAGGATATTTTTGGGATATTTTTGGATTTTTTTGGGATATTTTTTGGGGTGGATTTGGGGTATTTTTGGGGCATTTTTTGGGCGTTTTTTGGGCGTTTTTGGCTGTTTTGGATCAGAATTTTTTGGGGATTTTTTGGGGGATATTTTTGGGATAATTTTGGGATATTTTTAGGATATTTTGGGATATTTTGGGATATTTTGGGATATTTTTGGGATGTTTTAGGGTGGATTTGGGGTATTTTTGGGCGTTTTTGGGGTTTTGGGGCATTTTTGATCAGAATTTTTGGGGATTTTTGGGGGATATTTTGGGATAATTTTGGGATATTTTGGGTCCCACCTGAGCTCCTCCTCCATGAGTTCTCCAGCTCAGGGGGATTTTGAGGTGGATTTGGGGCATTTTTGGGCGTTTTTGGGTGTTTTGATCAGAATTTTTGGGGATTTTTTGGGGATATTTTGGGATAATTTTGGGATAATTTTGGGATTTTAGGTCCCACCTGAGCTCCTCCTCCACAGGTTCTCCAGCTCAGGGGATTTTGAGGCAATTTTGGGGCGTTTTGGGTGTTTTCAGGTTTTTTGGGCGTTTTGATCAAAATTTTTGGGGATATTTTGGGATATTTTGGATTTTTGGGATATTTTGGCGTGGATTTGGGGTATTTTTGGGTATTTTTTGGGCGTTTTTGGCTGTTTTTGTTCAGAATTTTTAGGGGATATTTTGGGGATTTTTCTGGGATATTTTGGGATATTTTTGGGATATTTTGGGACATTTTGGGATATTTTGGGGTATTTTAAGATATTTTAAAGATATTTTTGGGATACTTTTGGAGATATTTTTAGGATATTTTTGGGATATTTTTGGGATTTTTTTGGGATATTATTGGAATAATTTTGGGATATTTTTGGGTTATTTTTAGGATACTTTTAGGATATTTTTGGAATATTTTCGGGATTTTTTGGGGATATTTTTAGGATATTTTGGGGATATTTTGGGGATATTTTGGGGATATTTTTGGGATTTTTTAGGATACTTTTAGGATATTTTGGGATACTTTTGGGTCATTTTAGGATACTTTAGGATATTTTTAGGATATTTTAGGGATATTTTGGGATAATTTTAGGATAGTTTTGGGATATTTTGGGTCCCACCTGAGCTCCTCCTCCTAGGTTCTCCAGCTCAGGGGATTTTGAGGCGATTTTGGGGGCATTTTTGGCGTTTTGGGTGTTTTGATCAGAATTTTTGGGGATTTTTTGGGGATATTTTTGGGATATTTTGGGATAATTTTGGGATATTTTGGGCCCCACCTGAGCTCCTCCTCCCGCAGGTTCTCCAGCTCCAGGGGGATTTTGAGGTGGATTTTGGGCATTTTTGGACATTTTTTGGGCGTTTTTGGCTGTTTTGGATCAGAATTTTTGGGGGATTTTTTAGGATATTTTTGGGATAATTTTGGCAATATTTTTAGGATATTTTGGGGCTATTTTGGGATGTTTTGGGGTGGATTTTTGGGGGTATTTTTGGGCATTTTTTGGCGTGTTTTTGGCTGTTTTTGATCAGAATTTTTTGGGATTTTTGGGATATTTTGGGATATTTTGGGATATTTTGGGATAATTTTGGGATATTTTAAAGATATTTTTAGGATATTTTATAGGATATTTTTAGGGATAATTTTGGGATTTTTTGGGGATTTTTGTGGGATATTTTTGGGATTTTTTGGATATTTTTGAGATATTTTTGGGCAATTTTTGAGATACTTTAAGGATATTTTTGAGATATCTTTGGGGATTTTAGGGGTGGATTTTGGGTGTTTTCTGGGGCATTTTTTGGGTGTTTTTGATCAGAATTTTTGGGGATTTTTTGGGGATATTTTGGGATATTTTGGGATAATTTTGGGATATTTTGGGTCCCACCTGAGCTCCTCCTCCCGCAGGTTCTCCAGCTCCAGGGAGGTTTTCACGTGGATTTTGGGGGTTTTTGGGGTGTTTTTGGCTGTTTTGGATCAGAATTTTGGGGGATTTTTTTGGATGGATATTTTTGGGATAATTTTGGGATATTTTTGGGATATTTTGGGTCTCACTTGAGCTCCTCCTCCCGCAGGTTCTCCAGCTCCAGGGTGGATTTTGAGGCGGATTTTGGGGCATTTTTGGGTGTTTTTTGGGATTTTTTGGGTGTTTTTGATCAGAATTTTTTGGGAATTTTTTGGGGATATTTTGGGATATTTTGGGATAATTTTTGGGGATATTTTGGCCCACCTGAGCTCCTCCTCCCGCAGGTTCTCCAGCTCCAGGGGGATTTTGAGGCGTAATTTTGGGCATTTTTTGGGGTGTTTTTCGGGTTTTTTGGGGTGTTTTTGATCAGAATTTTTGGGGATTTTTTGGGGATATTTTTGGGATATTTTGGGGATAATTTTGGGGATATTTTTGGCCCCACCTGAGCTCCTCCTCCGGCAGGTTCTCCAGCTCCAGGAGATTTTTGAGGCAGATTTTGGAGCATTTTTTGGGTGTTTTTAGGTGTTTTTGATCAGAATTTTTGGGATATTTTGGGGATATTTTGGGGATAATTTGGGATAATTTTGGGATGTTTTGGTCCCACCTGAGCTCCTCCTCCCGCAGGTTCTCCAGCTCCAGGGGCGCTTTCTCTCCGCCAGGATCCGCAGCTTCATCTCCCGCCCCGTCTGGCGCCGCCCGGCGCTGCTCGGCCTGGGGAGGGAATGGGGAAAATTTGGGAAATTTGGGGAAATTGGGAGATTTGGGAGAATTTATGGAGATTTGGGGGAAATTTGGGGAAATTTGGAGGAATTTATGGAGATTTTGGGGAGATTTGGGAGGAAAATTTTGGGGGAATTTGGAGCAATTTGGGGAAATTTTGGAGGGATTTGGGAGATTTGGGGAAATTTGGGGAAATTTGGGGAATTTGGGGAATTTGGGAGAAATTTTGGGGAAATTTGGGGAATTTATGAAGATTTGGGAGGAAATTTGGGGAAATTTGGGGATTTAGGATTTGGGAAAATTTTGGGAATTTGGGGAAATTTGGGGAAATTTGAGGAATTTGGAGGAATTTAGGATATTTTGGGAAATTTGGGGAAATTTGGGGAAAATTTGGGGGAATTTTGGGGAATTTGGGGAGAATTTTGAGAACTGGAGAATATTGGGGAGATTTGGGAGATTTAGAAATTTGGGAAATTTGGGGAAAATTTGGAAATTTTAGGGAGAGATTTGGGAAAATTTAGGAAATTTGGGGAAATTTGGGGAATTTGGGAGATTGGGGAATTTGGGGAAATTTGGAGAATTTGGGGAAATTTTGGGAGATTTGGGGAGAATTTTGAGAAATTTTGGGGAGAATTTAGAGATTTGGGGAAATTTGGGATGGAAATTTGGGGGAATTTGGGAGATTTGGGGAAATTTGAGGAGAATTTGGGGAAATTTAGGAGATTTGGGAAATTTGGGAGGAAATTTGGGGGAAATTTGGGAGATTTGGGAAATTTGGGGAAATTTAGGGAAATTTGGGAGATTTGGGGAAATTTGAGAGATTCAGGGAATTTGGGAGATTTGGGGAAATTTGGGAGATGGAAATTTTGGGAGAATTTGGGGAAATTTTGGGAATTTTGGGAAATTTGGGGAAATTTGGGGAAATTTAGAGATTTGGGGAAATTTGGGAAATTTGGGGGAATTTTGGGAGATTTGGGAGGAAATTTTGGGGAAATTTGGGAGATTTGGGGGAATTTGGGGGAATTTGGGGGAATTTTGAGATTTGGGAAATTTTGGAAATTTGGAGCAATTTGGGAGAATTTGGGAAATTTGGGGAAATTTTGGGAGAATTTAGGGAAATTTGGGGAGATTTGGGAAATTTTGGGAAATTTGGGGAGATTTGGGGAAATTTGGGGAAATTTTGGGGAAAATTTGGGAGATTTGGGAAATTTGGGAGATTTAGGGAGAATTTGGGAGATTTGGGGAGAATTTGGGAATTTGGGGAGAATTTAGGGAGATTCGGGGGATTTAGGAGATTTGGGGAATTTGGGGAGATTTTGGGGAAATTTGGGGAAATTTTGGGGAATTTAGCAATTTGGGAAATTTGGGGAATTTTGAAATTTTGGGAAATTTTGGGGGAATTTGGGGAAATTTGGGAGATTTTGGGGAAATTTGGGGATTTGGGGAGATTTTGGGGAAATTTTGGGAAATTTTGGAGAATTTGGGGAAATTTGGGGAAAATTTTAGGAGATTTTGGGAAATGAGATTTTGGGGAAAATTTGGGAGAATTTGGGGAAATTTGGGAGATTTGGGGAAATTTGGGAGATTTTAGGAAAATTAGAATTTTGGGGGAAATTTGGGAGATTTGGGAAAATTTGGGGAGAATTTGGGAGAATTTGGGAGAATTTTAGGGAAATTTAGGGATATTTTGGGGAGGAATTCTGGGAGATTTTGGGGGAAATTTTGGGAGATTTTAGGGAAATTATTGGGAAATTTTGGGGAAATTGGGAAATTTTGGGGAGAAATTTAGGAGATTTTGGGGAATTGGAGATTTTGGGGAGATTTGGGGAAATTTGGGGAAGAACTTTGGGAGATTCCTGGGGCAGAATTTTGGGATGAAATTTTTGGGAAAATTTTGGAATTTGGGGGCTCACTTTGGGGAGATTTGGGGAAATTGGGAGATTTGGGGGAATTTTGGGGATTTTGGGGGATTTTGGATTTTGGGTAAATTTTGGGAATTCTGGAATTTTGGGTGAATTTAGGATATTTGGGGTGAATTTGGGAATTTGGGGATCTGAGGTAGAATTTTGGGGTGAATTTTGGGAATTTTGGGAATTTTGGGGAGAATTTGGGGATTAGGGAATATTTTGGGGATTTTGGGATTCTGGGGTTCGGAGCAATTTGGGATGAATTTTGGGGATTTTGGGGATTTTGGGAAATTTTGGGGATTTTGGGACTGAGGTATCTGGGGCTCTGGAGAATTTGCATTTGGGGTGAATTTGGGGGTTTTGGGGGTTTGGGTGAATTTTGGGGTTTTGGGGATTTTGGGGTCCCAGGGGCAGATTTTGGGATGAATTTTGGGAAATTTTGGGATTTGGGGCTCACCTGGCAGAGTGACCCCCGAAATGGGGCATGGCTGGCAGAACTTTTTCTCTTGGCGTCGCCCCGCCGCTTTTGGCCTCCTCCTGCGCAGCACTTCCTGGAGATTTTGGGGAAATTTGAGGGAATTTTGGGAGTTTGGGGGAGTTTGGGGAAATTTGGGGAAAATTTTGGGAATTTGGGAATTTGGGGAGAATTTTGAGGGAATTTTGGGAAAATTTTGGGAGTTGTGGGAGTTTGGGAGAATTTGGGGGAAATTTTGGGAGATTTGGGGAATTTGGGGAATTTTGGGGAATTTGGGAGTTTGGGGAAATTTGGGGAAATTTTGGGGAATTTTGGGGAGTTTGGGGGAGAATTTGAGGGAATTTTGGGGAATTTTGGGGAATTTGGGGGATTTGGGGAGGATTTTGGGAGTTTGGGGAATTTGGGGAATTTTGGGGAATTTTGGGGGAATTTGGGGGAATTTAGGGGAATTTGAGGGAATTTGGGGGGATTTGGGAGAATTTAGGGAATTTCGGGTGAATTTTGGGGAATTTGGGGAGATTTGGGGAAAATTTTGAGGGAGTTTGGGGAATTTGGGAAATTTGGGGAGAAAATTTGGGGAGATTTTGGGGAAAATTTTGGGGAATTTTTGGGGGAATTTAGGAATTTTGGGGAAATTTGGGAGTGTGGGAAATTTGGGAGAATTTGGGGGAATTTTGGGGAGGAATTTGGGGTAATTTATGACAATTTTAGGGAGTTTTGGGATAATTTTGGGGGTTTTGGGGTCCTCAGCTGCCAGCCTGGCCTGACTCTCCTTTTGGGGTGAATTTTGGGAATTTTGGGATAATTTTAGGATAATTTTAGGATAATTTTGGGATAATTTTGGGCTAATTTTGGGATAATTTTGGGATGATTTGGGATAATTTTACGATAATTTTGGGCTAATTTTGGGATAATTTTGGGATGATTTTGGGATAATTTTGGGATAATTTTGGGATGATTTTGGGCTAATTTTGGGATAATTTTGGGATAATTTTGGGATAATTTTGGGATAATTTTTGGGATAATTTTAGGATAATTTTAGGATAATTTGGGATAATTTGGGGCTGATTTTGGGATAATTTTGGGCTGATTTTGGGATAATTTTGGGGATAATTTGGGATAATTTTGGGATAATTTTGGGCTAATTTTAGGATAATTTTGGGATAATTTTGGGATAATTTTGTGATAATTTTGGGATAATTTTAGGATAATTTTAGGATAATTTTTGGATAATTTTGGGATAATTTTAGGATAATTTTGGGATAATTTTGGGATAATTTTAGGATAATTTTAGGATAATTTTGGGATAATTTTAGAAAAATTTTGGGCTAATTTTGGGATAATTTGGGATAATTTTAGGATACTTTTGGGATAATTTTGGGATAATTTGGGATAATTTGGGATAATTTTAGGATAATTTTGGGATAATTTTGGGATAATTTTGGGCTAATTTTGGGCTAATTTTGGGCTAATTTTGGGATAATTTTGGGATAATTTTAAGATAATTTTGGGATAATTTTGGGCTAATTTTAGGCTAATTTTGGGATAATTTTGGGGTTTTGGGTCCCTCAGCCCCAGCCTGGCCTGCCTCTCCCTTTGGGGTGAAGTTTGTGAATTTGGGGCTGATTTTGGGATAATTTTGGGATTTTTGGGCAGTTTTTGGGGTGAATTTTAGGGATAATTTTAGGATAATTTTGGTATAATTTTGGGATAATTTTAGGATAATTTTGAAGATAATTTTGGGACAATTTTAGGATAATTTTGGGATAATTTTGGGATAATTTTGGGATAATTTTGGGATAATTTTGGGATAATTTTGGGATAATTTTGAAAAAATTTGGGATAATTTTGGGCTAATTTTGGGATAATTTTGGGCTAATTTTAGGATAATTTTAGGATAATTTTGGGATAATTTTGGGATAATTTTGGGATAATTTTGGGATAATTTTGGGCTGATTTTTGGATAATTTTGGGATAATTTTGGGATAATTTTGGGATAATTTTGGGATAATTTTGGGATAATTTTGGGATAATTTTAAGATGATTTTGGGATAATTTTGGGCTAATTTTGGGATAATTTTTGGGATGATTTTAGGATAA
>JAKWBO010001046.1:0-20148 GCA_034336685.1 Luscinia luscinia
AAAACATCAGGAAAAATCCAGCATAAATTGAACCTTAGCAACCCAGGAAAATGCCTAAAAATTCCTACTAAGAAACACAGAAATCCTCCAGAAATTGCACCAAAAGAATGGCCAGAAAAACTCCGAATATCTGCCCCAAAACCCAGGGAGTGACCTGGACTTTCTAAGGGAAAAAGTGGAAAAATAACTGGGCAAACTTCCAAAGGAAATGAGACTTTAAATGGCCCAAAACCCCCAAAAGTGCAAAAATGGCCCAAAATCTCCAGGAATCTGTACAAAACCATCTACAATCTGCCAAAAATACCAAGGATCGATGGGATAGCATGAGGAAAAATCCAGGGAAAATCAGCCTACCAAAATTGGCACTAAGAAACAAAATCCCTCAAAAATCCATATGAAAATGGCCAGAAAATAGTCCTAAAATCGACACTGAAACAGTCCAAACCGGTCAAAATTCCAAGCATTATTGGGGAAAACATCAGGAAAAATCCAGGGGAAAATCAGCCTACCAAATTGGCACTAAGAAACAAAAATCCCCTCAAAATCCATATGAAAATGGCCAGAAATAGTCCTAAAATCGACACTGAAACAGCCCAAACCGGTCAAAATTCCAAGCATTATTGGGGAAAACATCAGGAAAAATCCAGCATAAATTGAACCTTAGCAACCCAGGAAATTGCCTAAAAACACCCACTAAGAAAGACAAAAATCCCCAGAAATTGCACAAAGAATGGCCAGAAAAACTCCTAATAACTGGCCCCAAAACCCCAGGGAGTGACCTGGAATTTCTGAGGAAAAAACTGGAAACATAACTGGGCAAACTTCCAAAGGAAATGAGACTTTAAATGGCCCAAAATCCCCCAAAAATGCAAAAATGGCCCAAAATCTCCAGGAATCTGTACAAAAACCATCTACAATCTGCCAAATTACGAAGGATGGATGGGATAGCATGAGGAAAAATCCAGGGAAAATCAGCCTACCAAATTGGCACTAAGAAACAAAAATCCCTCAAAATCCATATGAAAATGGCCAGAAAATAGTCCTAAAATCGACACTGAAACAGCCCAAACCGGTCAAAATTCCAAGCATTATTGGGGAAAACATCAGGAAAAAATCCAGGGGAAAATCAGCCTAACAAACTGGCACTAAGAAACAAAAATCCCCTCAAAATCCATATGAAAATGGCCAGAAATAGTCCTAAAATCGACACTGAAACAGTCCAAACCGGTCAAAATTCCAAGCATTATTGGGGAAAACATCAGGAAAAAATCCAGCATAAATTGAACCTTAGCAACCCAGGAAATTGCCTAAAAACACCCACTAAGAAAGACAAAAATCCCCAGAAATTGCACAAAGAATGGCCAGAAAAACTCCTAATAACTGGCCCAAAAACCCAGGGAGTGACCTGGAATTTCTGAGGAAAAAACTGGAAAAATAACTGGGCAAAACTTCCAAAGGAAATGAGACTTTAAATGGCCCCAAAATCCCCAAAAATGCAAAAATGGCCCAAAATCTCCAGGAATCTGTACAAAAACCATCTACAATCTGCCAAAATTACGAAGGATGGATGGGATAGCATGAGGAAAATCCAGGGAAAATCAGCCTACCAAATTGGCACCTAAGAAACAAAAATCCCTCAAAATCCATATGAAAATGGCCAGAAATAGTCCTAAAATCGACACTGAAACAGTCCAAACAGGTCAAAATTCCAAGCATTATTGGGGAAAAACATCAGGAAAAATCCAGGAAAATCAGCCTAACAAACTGGCACTAACAAACAAAAATCCCTCAAAATCCATATGAAAATGGCCAGAAATAGTCCTAATATCGACACTGAAACAGTCCAAACCGGTCAAAATTCCAAGCATTATTGGGGAAAACATCCGGAAAAATCCAGGAAAAGCGAACCTTAGCAACCCAGGAAATCGCCTAAAAATACCCACTAAGAAAGACAAAAATCCCCAGAAATTGCACAAAGAATGGCCAGAAAAACTCCTAATACATAGCCCAAAACCCAGGGAGTGACCTGGAATTTCTGAGGAAAGAACTGGAAAAATATCTGGGCAAACTTCCAAAGGAAATGAGACTTTAAATGGCCCAAAATCCCCTGCAAAAATGGCCCAAATCTCCAGGAATCTGTACAAAAACCATCTACAATCTGCCAAAATATCAAGGATTGATGGGATAGCATCCAGAAAAATCCAGGGAAAATTAGCCTACCAAATTGGCACTAAGAAACAAAAATCCCTCAAAATCCATATGAAAATGGCCAGAAATAGTCCTAAAAATCGACACTGAAACAGCCCAAACCGGTCAAAATTCCAAGCATTATTGGGGAAAACATCAGGAAAAAATCCAGCATAAATTGAACCTTAGCAACCCAGGAAAATGCCTAAAAATTCCTACTAAAAACACAGAAATCCTCCAGAAATTGCACCAAAAATGGCCAGAAAAACTCCAAATATCTGCCCCAAAACCCAGGGAGTGACCTGGACTTTCTAAGGGAAAAAGTGGAAAAATAACTGGGCAAACTTCCAAAAGGAAATGAGACTTAAATGGCCCAGAACCCCAAAATGGTGCAAAAATGGCCCAAAATCTCCAGGAATCTGTACAAAAACCATCTACAATCTGCCAAAATTACGAAGGATGGATGGGATAGCATGAGGAAAAATCCAGGGAAAATCAGCCTACCAAATTGGCACTAAGAAACAAAAATCCCTCAAAATCCATATGAAAATGGCCAGAAATAGTCCTAAAATCGACACTGAAACAGCCCAAACCGGTCAAAATTCCAAGCATTATTGGGGAAAACATCAGGAAAAATCCAGCATAAAATTGAACCTTAGCAACCCAGGAAATTGCCTAAAAACACCCACTAAGAAAGACAAAAATCCCCAGAAATTGCACAAAGAATGGCCAGAAAAATTCCAAATACCTGGCCCAAAAACCCAGGGAGTGACCAGGAATTTCTGAGGAAAAACTGGAAAAATAACTGGGCAACCTTCCAAAGGAAATGAGACTTTAAAATGGCCCAAAATCCCCCAAAAATGCAAAAATGGACCAAAATCTCCAGGAATCTGTACAAAAACCATCTACAATCTGCCAAAATACCAAGGATCGATGGGATAGCATGAGGAAAAACCCAGGGAAAATCAGCCTACCAAATTGGCACTAAGAAACAAAAATCCCTCAAAATCCATATGAAAATGGCCAGAAATAGTCCTAAAATCGACACTGAAACAGTCCAAACCGGTCAAAATTCCAAGCATTATTGGGGAAAACATCAGGAAAAATCCAGCATAAATTGAACCTTAGCAACCCAGGAAATCGCCTAAAAATACCCACTAAGAAAGACAAAAATCCCCAGAAATTGCACAAAGAATGGCCAGAAAAACTCCTAATACATAGCCCAAAAACCCAGGGAGTGACCAGGAATTTCTGAGGAAAGAACTGGAAAATATCTGGGCAAACTTCCAAAAGGAAATGAGACTTTAAATGGCCCAAAATCCCCACAAAAATGGCCCAAAATCTCCAGGAATCTGTACAAAAACCATCTACAATCTGCCAAATTACCAAGGATGGATGGGATAGCATGAGGAAAAATCCAGGGAAAATCAGCCTAACAAATTGGCACCTAAGAAACAAAAATCCCTCAAAATCCATATGAAAATGGCCAGAAATAGTCCTAAAATCGACACTGAAACAGTCCAAACAGGTCAAAATTCCAAGCATTATTGGGGAAAACATCAGGAAAAAATCCAGGGAAAATCAGCCTAACAAACTGGCACTAAGAAACAAAAATCCCCTCAAAATCCATATGAAAATGGCCAGAAATAGTCCTAATATCGACACTGAAACAGTCCAAACAGGTCAAAATTCCAAGCATTATTGGGGAAAACATCAGGAAAAATCCAGGAAAAGCGAACCTTAGCAACCCAGGAAATCGCCTAAAAATACCCACTAAGAAAGACAAAATCCCCAGAAATTGCACAAAGAATGGCCAGAAAAACTCCTAATACATAGCCCAAAACCCAGGGAGTGACCTGGAATTTCTGAGGAAAGAACTGGAAAAATATCTGGGCAAACTTCCAAAGGAAATGAGACTTTAAATGGCCCAAAATCCCCCAAACAAAATGGCCCAAAATCTCCAGGAATCTGTACAAAAACCATCTACAATCTGCCAAAATACCAAGGATCGATGGGATAGCATCCAGAAAAATCCAGGGAAAATCAGCCTACCAAAATTGGCACTAAGAAACAAAAATCCCCTCAAAATCCATATGAAAATGGCCAGAAATAGTCCTAAAATCGACACTGAAACAGCCCAAACCGGTCAAAATTCCAAGCATTATTGGGGAAAACATCAGGAAAAAATCCAGCATAAATTGAACCTTAGCAACCCCAGGAAAATGCCTAAAAATTCCTACTAAGAAACACAGAAATCCTCCAGAAATTGCACCAAAAATGGCCAGAAAAACTCCGAATATCTGCCCCAAAACCCAGGGAGTGACCTGGACTTTCTAAGGAAAAAAGTGGAAAAATAAGAGGGCAAACTTCCAAAGGAAATGAGACTTTAAATGGCCCAAAACCCCCAAAAATGCAAAAATGGCCCAAAATCTCCAGGAATCTGTACAAAAACCATCTACAATCTGCCAAAATACCAAGGATGGATGGGATAGCATGAGGAAAAATCCAGGGAAAATCAGCCTACCAAATTGGCACTAAGAAACAAAAATCCCTCAAAATCCATATGAAAATGGCCAGAAATAGTCCTAAAATCGACACTGAAACAGCCCAAAACCGGTCAAAATTCCAAGCATTATTGGGGAAAACATCAGGAAAAATCCAGCATAAATTGAACCTTAGCAACCCCAGGAAATTGCCTAAAAACACCCCACTAAGAAAGACAAAAATCCCCAGAAAATTGCACAAAGAATGGCCAGAAAAATTCCTAATACCTGGCCCAAAACCCAGGGAGTGACCAGGAATTTCTGAGGAAAAAACTGGAAAAATAACTGGGCAAACTTCCAAAGGAAATGAGACTTTAAATGGCCCAAAATCCCCCAAAAATGCAAAAATGGACCAAAATCTCCAGGAATCTGTACAAAAACCATCTACAATCTGCCAAAATATCAAGGATCGATGGGATAGCATGAGGAAAAACCCAGGGAAAATCAGCCTACCAAAATTGGCACTAAGAAACAAAAATCCCTCAAAATCCATATGAAAATGGCCAGAAAATAGTCCTAACATCGACACTGAAACAGTCCAAAACAGGTCAAAATTCCAAGCATTATTGGGGAAAACATCAGGAAAAATCCAGGAAAAGCTGAACCTTAGCAACCCAGGAAAATCGCCTAAAAATACCCACTAAGAAAGACAAAAATCCCCAGAAATTGCACAAAGAATGGCCAGAAAAACTCCTAATACATAGCCCAAAACCCAGGGAGTGACCTGGAATTTCTGAGGAAAGAACTGGAAAATATCTGGGCAAACTTCCAAAAGGAAATGAGACTTTAAATGGCCCAAAACCCCCCAAAAATGGCCCAAAATCTCCAGGAATCTGTACAAAAACCATCTACAATCTGCCAAATTACCAAGGATCGATGGGATAGCATGAGGAAAAATCCAGGGATAATCAGCCTAACAAATTGGCACCTAGAAACAAAAAATCCCTCAAAATCCATATGAAAATGGCCAGAAATAGTCCTAAAATCGACACTGAAACAGTCCAAACAGGTCAAAATTCCAAGCATTATTGGGGAAAACATCAGGAAAAAATCCAGGGAAAATCAGCCTACCAAAATTGGCACTAAGAAACAAAAATCCCTCAAAATCCATATGAAAATGGCCAGAAATAGTCCTAAAATCGACACTGAAACAGCCCAAACTGGTCAAAATTCCAAGCATTATTGGGGAAAACATCAGGAAAAATCCAGCATAAATTGAACCTTAGCAACCCAGGAAATTGCCTAAAAACACCCCACTAAGAAGGACAAAAATCCCCAGAAATTGCACAAAGAATGGACAGAAAAACTCCTAATAACTGGCCCAAAACCCAGGGAGTGACCTGGAATTTCTGAGGAAAAACTGGAAAACATAACTGGGCAAACTT
Source organism: Luscinia luscinia (assembly GCA_034336685.1). NCBI lineage: Eukaryota > Metazoa > Chordata > Aves > Passeriformes > Muscicapidae > Luscinia > Luscinia luscinia. The sequence goes on from JAKWBO010001046.1 coordinate 6,116, forward strand.
CCAAAGGAAATGAGACTTAAAATGGTCCAAACCCCCCAAAAAATGCAAAAATGGCCCAAAATCTCCAGGAATCTGTACAAAAACCATCTACAATCTGCCAAATTACGAAGGATGGATGGGATAGCATCAGGAAAAATCCAGGGAAAATCAGCCTAACAAAATTGGCACTAAGAAACAAAAATCCCTCAAAATCCATATGAAAATGGCCAGAAAATAGTCCTAAAATCGACACTGAAACAGCCCCAAACCGGTCAAAATTCCAAGCATTATTGGGGAAAACATCAGGAAAAAATCCAGCATAAAATTGAACCTTAGCAACCCAGGAAATTGCCTAAAAACACCCACTAAGAAAGACAAAAATCCTCCAGAAAATTGCACAAAGAATGGCCAGAAAAACTCCAAATACCTGGCCCAAAACCCAGGGAGTGACCTGGAATTTCTGAGGAAAAAACTGAAAAAATAACTGGGCAAAACTTCCAAAGGAAATGAGACTTTAAATGGCCCAAAATCCCCCCAAAAATGCAAAAATGGCCCAAAATCTCCAGGAATCTGTACAAAAACCATCTACAATCTGCCAAATTACCAAGGATCGATGGGATAGCATGAGGAAAAATCCAGGGAAAATCAGCCTACCAAAATTGGCACTAAGAAACAAAAATCCCTCAAAATCCATATGAAAATGGCCAGAAATAGTCCTAAAATCGACACTGAAACAGCCCAAACCGGTCAAAATTCCAAGCATTATTGGGGAAAACATCAGGAAAAATCCAGCATAAATTGAACCTTAGCAACCCAGGAAATTGCCTAAAAATACCCACTAAGAAAGACAAAAATCCCCAGAAATTGCACAAAGAATGGCCAGAAAAACTCCTAATACATAGCCCAAAACCCAGGGAGTGACCTGGAATTTCTGAGGAAAGAACTGGAAAAATATCTGGGCAAAACTTCCAAAGGAAATGAGACTTTAAATGGCCCAAAATCCCCCAAAATGCAAAAATGGCCCAAAATCTCCAGGAATCTGTACAAAAACCATCTACAATCTGCCAAATTACCAAGGATGGATGGGATAGCATGAGGAAAAATCCAGGGAAAATCAGCCTACCAAATTGGCACCTAAGAAACAAAAATCCCTCAAAATCCATATGAAAATGGCCAGAAATAGTCCTAAAATCGACACTGAAACAGTCCAAACCGGTCAAAATTCCAAGCATTATTGGGGAAAACATCAGGAAAAAATCCAGGGAAAATCAGCCTAACAAACTGGCACTAAGAAACAAAAATCCCTCAAAATCCATATGAAAATGGCCAGAAATAGTCCTAAAATCGACACTGAAACAGTCCAAACAGGTCAAAATTCCAAGCATTATTGGGGAAAACATCAGGAAAAATCCAGGAAAAGCGAACCTTAGCAACCCAGGAAATCGCCTAAAAATACCCACTAAGAAAGACAAAAATCCCCAGAAATTGCACAAAGAATGGCCAGAAAAACTCCTAATACATAGCCCAAAACCCAGGGAGTGACCTGGAATTTCTGAGGAAAGAACTGGAAAAATATCTGGGCAAACTTCCAAAGGAAATGAGACTTTAAATGGCCCAAAATCCCCCCAAAAAATGGCCCAAAATCTTCAGGAATCTGTACAAAAACCATCTACAATCTGCCAAAATACCAAGGATGGATGGGATAGCATGAGGAAAAATCCAGGGAAAATCAGCCTACCAAATTGGCACTAAGAAACAAAAAATCCCCTCAAAATCCATATGAAAATGGCCAGAAATAGTCCTAAAATCGACACTGAAAGAGCCCAAACCGGTCAAAATTCCAAGCATTATTGGGGAAAACATCAGGAAAAAATCCAGCATAAATTGAACCTTAGCAACCCAGGAAAATGCCTAAAAATTCCTACTAAAAAACACAGAAATCCTCCAGAAATTGCACCGAAAATGGCCAGAAAAACTCCTAATATCTGGCCCAAAACCCAGGGAGTGACCTGGAATTTCTGAGGAAAAAACTGGAAAAATAACTGGGCAAACTTCCAAAGGAAATGAGACTTTAAATGGCCCAAACCCCCAAAAATGCAAATAATGGCCCAAAATCTCCTGGAATCTGTACAAAAACCATCTACAATCTGCCAAAATACGCAAGGATTGATGGGATAGCATGAGGAAAAATCCAGGAAAATCAGCCTACCAAATTGGCACTAAGAAACAAAAAATCCCTCAAAATCCATATGAAAATGGCCAGAAATAGTCCTAAAATCGACACTGAAACAGCCCAAACCGGTCAAAATTCCAAGCATTATTGGGGAAAACATCAGGAAAAATCCAGCATAAATTGAACCTTAGCAACCCAGGAAATTGCCTAAAAACACCCACTAAGAAAGACAAAAATCCCCAGAAATTGCACAAAGAATGGCCAGAAAAACTCCATAATACCTGGCCCAAAACCCAGGGAGTGACCAGGAATTTCTGAGGAAAAAACTGGAAAAATAACTGGGCAAACTTCCAAAGGAAATGAGACTTTAAATGGCCCAAAATCCCCCAAAAATGCAAAAATGGACCAAAATCTCCAGGAATCTGTACAAAAACCATCTACAATCTGCCAAAATATCAAGGATCGATGGGATAGCATGAGGAAAAACCCAGGGAAAATCAGCCTACCAAATTGGCACTAAGAAACAAAAATCCCTCAAAATCCATATGAAAATGGCCAGAAATAGTCCTAAAATCGACACTGAAACAGTCCAAACAGGTCAAAATTCCAAGCATTATTGGGGAAAACATCAGGAAAAATCCAGGAAAAGCGAACCTTAGCAACCCAGGAAATCGCCTAAAAATACCCACTAAGAAAGACAAAAATCCCCAGAAATTGCACAAAGAATGGCCAGAAAAACTCCTAATACATAGCCCAAAACCCAGGGAGTGACCTGGAATTTCTGAGGAAAAAACTGGAAAAATATCTGGGCAAACTTCCAAAGGAAATGAGACTTTAAATGGCCCAAAATCCCCCCAAAAAATGGCCCAAAATCTCCAGGAATCTGTACAAAAACCATCTGCAATGTGCCAAAATACCAAGGATCGATGGGATAGCATGAGGAAAAATCCAGGGATAACCAGCCTAACAAATTGGCACCTAGAAACAAAAAATCCCTCAAAATCCATATGAAAATGGCCAGAAATAGTCCTAAAATCGACACTGAAACAGTCCAAACAGGTCAAAATTCCAAGCATTATTGGGGAAAACATCAGGAAAAAATCCAGGGAAAATCAGCCTACCAAATTGGCACTAAGAAACAAAAATCCCTCAAAATCCATATGAAAATGGCCAGAAATAGTCCTAAAATCGACACTGAAACAGCCCAAACTGGTCAAAATTCCAAGCATTATTGGGGAAAACATCAGGAAAAAATCCAGCATAAATTGAACCTTAGCAACCCAGGAAATTGCCTAAAAACACCCACTAAGAAGGACAAAAATCCCCCAGAAATTGCACAAAGAATGGACAGAAAAACTCCTAATAACTGGCCCAAAACCCAGGGAGTGACCTGGAATTGCTGAGGAAAAAACTGGAAACATAACTGGGCAAACTTCCAAAGGAAATGAGACTTAAAATGGTCAAACCCCCCAAAAAATGCAAAAATGGCCCAAAATCTCCAGGAATCTGTACAAAAACCATCTACAATCTGCCAAATTACGAAGGATGGATGGGAAAACATCAGGAAAAATCCAGGGAAAATCAGCCTAACAAACTGGCACTAAGAAACAAAAATCCCTCAAAATCCATATGAAAATGGCCAGAAATAGTCCTAAAATCGACACTGAAACAGTCCAAACAGGTCAAAATTCCAAGCATTATTGGGGAAAACATCAGGAAAAAATCCAGGGAAAATCAGCCTACCAAATTGGCACTAAGAAACAAAAATCCCTCAAAATCCATATGAAAATGGCCAGAAATAATCCTAAAATCGACACTGAAACAGCCCAAACCGCTCAAAATTCCAAGCATTATTGGGGAAAACATCAGGAAAAAATCCAGCATAAATTGAACCTTAGCAACCCAGGAAAATGCCTAAAAATTCCTACTAAAAAACACAGAAATCCTCCAGAAATTGCACCAAAAATGGCCAGAAAAACTCCGAATATCTGCCCCAAAACCCAGGGAGTGACCTGGACTTTCTAAGGGAAAAAAGTGGAAAAATAACTGGGCAAACTTCCAAAGGAAATGAGACTTAAAATGGCCCAAAACCCCCAAAATGCAAAAATGGCCCAAAATCTCCAGGAATCTGTACAAAAACCATCTACAATCTGCCAAATTACGAAGGATGGATGGGATAGCATGAGGAAAAATCCAGGGAAAATCAGCCTACCAAATTGGCACTAAGAAACAAAAAATCCCTCAAAATCCATATGAAAATGGCCAGAAATAGTCCTAAAATCGACACTGAAACAGTCCAAACCGGTCAAAATTCCAAGCATTATTGGGGAAAACATCAGGAAAAATCCAGGAAAAGCGAACCTTAGCAACCCAGGAAATTGCCTAAAACCACCCACTAAGAAAGACAAAAATCCCCCAGAAATTGCACAAAGAATGGCCAGAAAAACTCCTAATAACTGGCCCAAAACCCAGGGAGTGACCTGGAATTGCTGAGGAAAAAACTGGAAACATAATTGGGCAAACTTCCAAAGGAAATGAGACTTTAAATGGCCCAAAATCCCCCCCAAAAAATGCAAAAAATGGACCAAAATCTCCAGGAATCTGTACAAAAACCATCTAAAATCTGCCAAATTACGAAGGATCGATGGGATAGCATGAGGAAAAATCCAGAGAAAATCAGCCTACCAAATTGGCACCTAAGAAACAAAAATCCCTCAAAATCCCTATGAAAATGGCCAGAAATAATCCTAAAATCGACACTGAAACAGCCCAAACCGGTCAAAATTCCAAGCATTATTGGGGAAAACATCAGGAAAAATCCAGGGAAAATCAGCCTAACAAACTGGCACTAAGAAACAAAAATCCCTCAAAATCCATATGAAAATGGCCAGAAATAGTCCTAAAATCGACACTGAAACAGTCCAAACCGGTCAAAATTCCAAGCATTATTGGGGAAAACATCAGGAAAAAATCCAGCATAAATTGAACCTTAGCAACCCAGGAAATTGCCTAAAAACACCCACTAAGAAAGACAAAAATCCCCAGAAATTGCACAAAGAATGACCAGAAAAACTCCTAATAACTGGCCCAAAACCCAGGGAGTGACCTGGAATTGCTGAGGAAAAACTGGAAAAATAACTGGGCAAACTTCCAAAGGAAATGAGACTTTAAATGGCCCAAAACCCCCAAAAACTGCAAAAATGGCCCAAAATCTCCAGGAATCTGTACAAAACCATCTACAATCTGCCAAATTACGAAAGATGGATGGGATAGCATGAGGAAAAATCCAGGGAAAATCAGCCTACCAAATCGGCACCTAGAAACAAAAAATCCCTCAAAATCCCTATGAAAATGGCCAGAAATAATCCTAAAATCGACACTGAAACAGCCCAAACCGGTCAAAATTCCAAGCATTATTGGGGAAAACATCAGGAAAAAATCCAGGGAAAATCAGCCTAACAAACTGGCACTAAGAAACAAAAATCCCTCAAAATCCATATGAAAATGGCCAGAAATAGTCCTAAAATCGACACTGAAACAGTCCAAACCGGTCAAAATTCCAAGCATTATTGGGGAAAACATCAGGAAAAAATCCAGCATAAATTGAACCTTAGCAACCCAGGAAATTGCCTAAAACCACCCACTAAGAAAGACAAAAATCCCCAGAAATTGCACAAAGAATGGCCAGAAAAACTCCTAATAACTGGCCCAAAACCCAGGGAGTGACCTGGAATTTCTGAGGAAAGAACTGGAAAAATAACTGGGCAAACTTCCAAAGGAAATGAGACTTTAAATGGCCCAAAATCCCCCAAAATGCAAAAATGGCCCAAAATCTCCAGGAATCTGTACAAAAACCATCTACAATCTGCCAAAATATCAAGGATTGATGGGATAGCATCGAGGAAAATCCAGGGAAAATCAGCCTACCAAATTGGCACTAAGAAACAAAAATCCCTCAAAATCCATATGAAAATGGCCAGAAATAGTCCTAAAATCGACACTGAAACAGCCCAAACCGGTCAAAATTCCAAGCATTATTGGGGAAAACATCAGGAAAAAATCCAGCATAAATTGAACCTTAGCAACCCAGGAAAATGCCTAAAAATTCCTACTAAGAAACACAGAAATCCTCCAGAAATTGCACCAAAAATGGCCAGAAAACTCCGAATATCTGCCCCAAAACCCAGGGAGTGACCTGGACTTTCTAAGGGAAAAAAGTGGAAAAATAACTGGGCAAACTTCCAAAGGAAATGAGACTTTAAATGGCCCAAAACCCCAAAAATGCAAAAATGGCCCAAAATCTCCAGGAATCTGTACAAAAACCATCTACAATCTGCCAAATTACCAAGGATGGATGGGATAGCATGAGGAAAAATCCAGGGAAAATCAGCCTACCAAATTGGCACTAAGAAACAAAAATCCCTCAAAATCCATATGAAAATGGCCAGAAATAGTCCTAAAATCGACACTGAAACAGTCCAAACCGGTCAAAATTCCAAGCATTATTGGGGAAAACATCAGGAAAAATCCAGCATAAATTGAACCTTAGCAACCCAGGAAATTGCCTAAAACCACCCACTAAGAAAGACAAAATCCCCAGAAATTGCACAAAGAATGGCCAGAAAAACTCCTAATAACTGGCCCAAAACCCAGGGAGTGACCAGGAATTTCTGAGGAAAAAACTGGAAACATAACTGGGCAAACTTCCAAAGGAAATGAGACTTTAAATGGTCCAAACCCCCCAAAAAATGCAAAAATGGCCCAAAATCTCCAGGAATCTGTACAAAAACCATCTACAATCTGCCAAATTACGAAGGATGGATGGGAAAACATCAGGAAAAATCCAGGGAAAATCAGCCTAACAAACTGGCACTAAGAAACAAAAATCCCTCAAAATCCATATGAAAATGGCCAGAAATAGTCCTAAAATCGACACTGAAACAGTCCAAACAGGTCAAAATTCCAAGCATTATTGGGGAAAACATCAGGAAAAATCCAGGGAAAATCAGCCTACCAAATTGGCACTAAGAAACAAAAATCCCTCAAAATCCATATGAAAATGGCCAGAAATAATCCTAAAATCGACACTGAAACAGCCCAAACCGGTCAAAATTCCAAGCATTATTGGGGAAAACATCAGGAAAAATCCAGCATAAATTGAACCTTAGCAACCCAGGAAAATGCCTAAAAATTCCTACTAAGAAACACAGAAATCCTCCAGAAATTGCACCAAAAATGGCCAGAAAAACTCCGAATATCTGCCCCAAAACCCAGGGAGTGACCTGGACTTTCTAAGGAAAAAAGTGGAAAAATAACTGGGCAAACTTCCAAAGGAAATGAGACTTTAAATGGCCCAAAACCCCCAAAAATGCAAAAATGGCCCAAAATCTCCAGGAATCTGTACAAAACCATCTACAATCTGCCAAATTACGAAGGATGGATGGGATAGCATGAGGAAAAATCCAGGGAAAATCAGCCTACCAAATTGGCACTAAGAAACAAAAATCCCTCAAAATCCATATGAAAATGGCCAGAAATAGTCCTAAAATCGACACTGAAACAGTCCAAACCGGTCAAAATTCCAAGCATTATTGGGGAAAACATCAGGAAAAAATCCAGCATAAATTGAACCTTAGCAACCCAGGAAATTGCCTAAAACCACCCACTAAGAAAGACAAAAATCCCCAGAAATTGCACAAAGAATGGCCAGAAAACTCCTAATAACTGGCCCAAAACCCAGGGAGTGACCTGGAATTGCTGAGGAAAAACTGGAAACATAATTGGGCAAACTTCCAAAGGAAATGAGACTTTAAATGGCCCAAAATCCCCCAAAAAATGCAAAAATGGACCAAAATCTCCAGGAATCTGTACAAAACCATCTAAAATCTGCCAAATTACGAAGGATCGATGGGATAGCATGAGGAAAAATCCAGAGAAAATCAGCCTACCAAATTGGCACCTAAGAAACAAAAATCCCTCAAAATCCCTATGAAAATGGCCAGAAATAATCCTAAAATCGACACTGAAACAGCCCAAACCGGTCAAAATTCCAAGCATTATTGGGGAAAACATCAGGAAAAATCCAGGGAAAATCAGCCTAACAAACTGGCACTAAGAAACAAAAATCCCTCAAAATCCATATGAAAATGGCCAGAAATAGTCCTAAAATCGACACTGAAACAGTCCAAACCGGTCAAAATTCCAAGCATTATTGGGGAAAACATCAGGAAAAAATCCAGCATAAATTGAACCTTAGCAACCCAGGAAATTGCCTAAAAACACCCACTAAGAAAGACAAAAATCCCCAGAAATTGCACAAAGAATGACCAGAAAAACTCCTAATAACTGGCCCAAAACCCAGGGAGTGACCTGGAATTGCTGAGGAAAAAACTGGAAAAATAACTGGGCAAACTTCCAAAGGAAATGAGACTTTAAATGGCCCAAAACCCCCAAAACTGCAAAAATGGCCCAAAATCTCCAGGAATCTGTACAAAAACCATCTACAATCTGCCAAATTACGAAAGATGGATGGGATAGCATGAGGAAAATCCAGGGAAAATCAGCCTACCAAATCGGCACCTAGAAACAAAAATCCCTCAAAATCCCTATGAAAATGGCCAGAAATAATCCTAAAATCGACACTGAAACAGCCCAAACCGGTCAAAATTCCAAGCATTATTGGGGAAAACATCAGGAAAAAATCCAGGGAAAATCAGCCTAACAAACTGGCACTAAGAAACAAAAATCCCCTCAAAATCCATATGAAAATGGCCAGAAATAGTCCTAAAATCGACACTGAAACAGTCCAAACCGGTCAAAATTCCAAGCATTATTGGGGAAAACATCAGGAAAAAATCCAGCATAAATTGAACCTTAGCAACCCAGGAAATTGCCTAAAACCACCCACTAAGAAAGACAAAAATCCCCAGAAATTGCACAAAGAATGGCCAGAAAAACTCCTAATAACTGGCCCAAAACCCAGGGAGTGACCTGGAATTTCTGAGGAAAAACTGGAAAATAACTGGGCAAACTTCCAAAGGAAATGAGACTTTAAATGGCCCAAAATCCCCCAAAATGCAAAAATGGCCCAAAATCTCCAGGAATCTGTACAAAAACCATCTACAATCTGCCAAATTACCAAGGATGGATGGGATAGCATGAGGAAAAATCCAGGGAAAATCAGCCTACCAAATTGGCACCTAAGAAACAAAAATCCCTCAAAATCCATATGAAAATGGCCAGAAATAGTCCTAAAATCGACACTGAAACAGTCCAAACAGGTCAAAATTCCAAGCATTATTGGGGAAAACATCAGGAAAAAATCCAGGGAAAATCAGCCTACCAAATTGGCACTAAGAAACAAAAATCCCTCAAAATCCATATGAAAATGGCCAGAAATAGTCCTAAAATCGACACTGAAACAGTCCAAACCGGTCAAAATTCCAAGCATTATTGGGGAAAACATCCGGAAAAATCCAGGAAAAGCGAACCTTAGCAACCCAGGAAATCGCCTAAAAATACCCACTAAGAAAGACAAAATCCCCAGAAATTGCACAAAGAATGGCCAGAAAAACTCCTAATACATAGCCCAAAACCCAGGGAGTGACCTGGAATTTCTGAGGAAAGAACTGGAAAAATATCTGGGCAAACTTCCAAAGGAAATGAGACTTTAAATGGCCCAAAATCCCCCAAAAAATGGCCCAAAATCTCCAGGAATCTGTACAAAAACCATCTACAATCTGCCAAAATACCAAGGATCGATGGGATAGCATCCAGGAAAAATCCAGGGAAAATCAGCCTACCAAATTGGCACTAAGAAACAAAAATCCCTCAAAATCCATATGAAAATGGCCAGAAATAGTCCTAAAATCGACACTGAAACAGCCCAAACCGGTCAAAATTCCAAGCATTATTGGGGAAAACATCAGGAAAAAATCCAGCATAAATTGAACCTTAGCAACCCAGGAAAATGCCTAAAAATTCCTACTAAGAAACACAGAAATCCTCCAGAAATTGCACCAAGAATGGCCAGAAAAACTCCGAATATCTGCCCCAAAACCCAGGGAGTGACCTGGACTTTCTAAGGGAAAAAGTGGAAAAATAACTGGGCAAACTTCCAAAGGAAATGAGACTTTAAATGGCCCAAAACCCCCAAAAATGCAAAAATGGCCCAAAATCTCCAGGAATCTGTACAAAAACCATCTACAATCTGCCAAATTACGAAGGATGGATGGGATAGCATGAGGAAAAATCCAGGGAAAATCAGCCTACCAAATTGGCACTAAGAAACAAAAATCCCTCAAAATCCATATGAAAATGGCCAGAAATAGTCCTAAAATCGACACTGAAACAGTCCAAACAGGTCAAAATTCCAAGCATTATTGGGGAAAACATCAGGAAAAATCCAGGGAAAATCAGCCTAACAAACTGGCACTAAGAAACAAAAATCCCTCAAAATCCATATGAAAATGGCCAGAAATAGTCCTAAAATCGACACTGAAACAGTCCAAACCGGTCAAAATTCCAAGCATTATTGGGGAAAACATCAGGAAAAAATCCAGCATAAATTGAACCTTAGCAACCCAGGAAATTGCCTAAAAACACCCACTAAGAAAGACAAAAATCCCCAGAAATTGCACAAAGAATGGCCAGAAAAACTCCTAATAACTGGCCCAAAACCCAGGGAGTGACCTGGAATTTCTGAGGAAAAAACTGGAAAAATAACTGGGCAAACTTCCAAAGGAAATGAGACTTTAAATGGCCCAAAACCCCCAAAAAATGCAAAAATGGCCCAAAATCTCCAGGAATCTGTACAAAAACCATCTACAATCTGCCAAATTACGAAGGATGGATGGGATAGCATGAGGAAAAATCCAGGGAAAATCAGCCTACCAAATTGGCACCTAAGAAACAAAAATCCCTCAAAATCCATATGAAAATGGCCAGAAATAGTCCTAAAATCGACACTGAAACAGTCCAAACCGGTCAAAATTCCAAGCATTATTGGGGAAAACATCAGGAAAAAATCCAGGAAAATCAGCCTAACAAACTGGCACTAAGAAACAAAAATCCCTCAAAATCCATATGAAAATGGCCAGAAATAGTCCTAAAATCGACACTGAAACAGTCCAAACCGGTCAAAATTCCAAGCATTATTGGGGAAAACATCAGGAAAAATCCAGCATAAATTGAACCTTAGCAACCCAGGAAATTGCCTAAAAATACCCACTAAGAAAGACAAAAATCCCCAGAAATTGCACAAAGAATGGCCAGAAAAACTCCTAATACCTAGCCCAAAACCCAGGGAGTGACCTGGAATTTCTGAGGAAAGAACTGGAAAAATAACTGGGCAAACTTCCAAAGGAAATGAGACTTTAAATGGCCCAAAATCCCCAAAAATGCAAAAATGGCCCAAAATCTCCAGGAATCTGTACAAAAACCATCTACAATCTGCCAAAATATCAAGGATTGATGGGATAGCATCGAGGAAAATCCAGGGAAAATCAGCCTACCAAATTGGCACTAAGAAACAAAAAATCCCTCAAAATCCATATGAAAATGGCCAGAAATAGTCCTAAAATCGACACTGAAACAGCCCAAACCGGTCAAAATTCCAAGCATTATTGGGGAAAACATCAGGAAAAATCCAGCATAAATTGAACCTTAGCAACCCAGGAAAATGCCTAAAAATACCTACTAAGAAACACAGAAATCCTCCAGAAATTGCACAAAGAATGGCCAGAAAAACTCCTAATATCTGGCCCAAAACCCAGGGAGTGACCTGGAATTTCTGAGGAAAAAACTGGAAAAATAACTGGGCAAACTTCCAAAGGAAATGAGACTTTAAATGGCCCAAAACCCCCAAAATGGTGCAAAAATGGCCCAAAATCTCCAGGAATCTGTACAAAAACCATCTACAATCTGCCAAATTACCAAGGATGGATGGGATAGCATGAGGAAAAATCCAGGGAAAATCAGCCTACCAAATTGGCACCTAAGAAACAAAAAATCCCTCAAAATCCATATGAAAATGGCCAGAAATAGTCCTAAAATCGACACTGAAACAGTCCAAACAGGTCAAAATTCCAAGCATTATTGGGGAAAACATCAGGAAAAAATCCAGGGAAAATCAGCCTAACAAACTGGCACTAAGAAACAAAAATCCCTCAAAATCCATATGAAAATGGCCAGAAATAGTCCTAAAATCGACACTGAAACAGTCCAAACCGGTCAAAATTCCAAGCATTATTGGGGAAAACATCAGGAAAAATCCAGGAAAAGCGAACCTTAGCAACCCAGGAAATTGCCTAAAAATACCCACTAAGAAAGACAAAAATCCCCCAGAAATTGCACAAAGAATGGCCAGAAAAACTCCTAATACATAGCCCAAAACCCAGGGAGTGACCAGGAATTTCTGAGGAAAGAACTGGAAAAATATCTGGGCAAACTTCCAAAGGAAATGAGACTTTAAATGGCCCAAAATCCCCCCCAAAAAATGCAAAAAATGGCCCAAAATCTCCAGGAATCTGTACAAAAACCATCTACAATCTGCCAAATTACCAAGGATGGATGGGATAGCATGAGGAAAAATCCAGGGAAAATCAGCCTACCAAATTGGCACTAAGAAACAAAAAATCCCCTCAAAATCCATATGAAAATGGCCAGAAATAGTCCTAAAATCGACACTGAAACAGCCCAAACCGGTCAAAATTCCAAGCATTATTGGGGAAAACATCAGGAAAAAATCCAGCATAAATTGAACCTTAGCAACCCAGGAAATTGCCTAAAAACACCCACTAAGAAAGACAAAAATCCTCCAGAAATTGCACAAAGAATGACCAGAAAAACTCCTAATAACTGGCCCAAAACCCAGGGAGTGACCTGGAATTTCTGAGGAAAGAACTGGAAAAATAACTGGGCAAACTTCCAAAGGAAATGAGACTTTAAATCGCCAACCCCGCCCCAAAAATGCAAAAATGGCCCAAAATCTCCAGGAATCTGTACAAAAACCATCTACAATCAGCCAAAACAGCAAGGATTGATGGGAAAACTTCAGGAAAAATCCAGGGAAAATCGGCCTAACAAATTGGCACTAAGAAACAAAAATCCCTCAAAATCCATATGAAAATGGCCAGAAATAGTCCTAAAATCGACACTGAAACAGCCCAAACTGGTCAAAATTCCAAGCAGTATTGGGGAAAACATCAGGAAAAATCCAGCATAAATTGAACCTTAGCAACCCAGGAAATTGTCTAAAAACACCCACTAAGAAAGACAAAAATCCCCCAGAAATTGCACAAAGAATGGCCAGAAAAATTCCATATACCTGGCCCAAAACCCAGGGAGTGACCAGGAATTTCTGAGGAAAAAACTGGAAAAATAACTGGGCAAACCTCCAAAGGAAATGAGACTTTAAATGGCCCAAAATCCCCCAAAAATGCAAAAATGGACCAAAATCTCCAGGAATCTGTACAAAAACCATCTACAATCTGCCAAAATATCAAGGATCGATGGGATAGCATGAGGAAAAACCCAGGGAAAATCAGCCTACCAAATTGGCACTAAGAAACAAAAAATCCCCTCAAAATCCATATGAAAATGGCCAGAAATAGTCCTAACATCGACACTGAAACAGTCCAAACAGGTCAAAATTCCAAGCATTATTGGGGAAAACATCAGGAAAAATCCAGGAAAAGCGAACCTTAGCAACCCAGGAAATCGCCTAAAAATACCCACTAAGAAAGACAAAAATCCCCCAGAAATTGCACAAAGAATGGCCAGAAAAACTCCTAATACATAGCCCAAAACCCAGGGAGTGACCTGGAATTTCTGAGGAAAGAACTGGAAAAATATCTGGGCAAACTTCCAAAGGAAATGAGAC
>JAKWBO010001047.1:0-20137 GCA_034336685.1 Luscinia luscinia
GGCCGGGGGCGGCGGGGTCCTCGGGGTGGAAGCAGCGGTGGGGCCCCGAGCGGGTAAGGTGGCCCCCGGGGCTCGGCTCAGCAGGGGGCCGCCCCGGCTGATGGAGCCGCTGGTCCGACAGCGGTCGCTTCAGGGTCGGCCGAAGCTGTCGCTCGGGGCCTCCACCGCCAGCAGAGGGGTGGCCCTCAGCCCCCGCGCCCGGCCCTCCAGGCCCGGGGGCCTTCGGGGAGCTTCCCGGGGCCGCCCCAGCCGGCGGGGCCGGGGGCTGCGGGGCTGGCGGGGGCGGCGGGCGCGAGGCGCGGCCTCGTGTCGGGCCCGGGCTGGGGGGTCTCGGGGAGCGGGGAGCCGGGAGCCCTCGTACCAGGTACAGGGTGACGCCATCACGGCGAGGCGGCGGCGCTGTCCCCGCGGGGGGGTCCGGGCGCGACGGGGACCCCACGACTTTCCCAGCGCCTCGTCAATGGAGGCGGCCATGACTTCACCTGCAGGGACAGGACCCTCGGTGAGCCCTGCGCCTCTCTCCCACGGCCTCTGACCCCAAACTGGGCTCTGTGACCCTGACCGCCCCAAGAGCCTCCTCAAATCTCTGTGACTTCCCATGACCCTGACCCTCCCATTTCCCTTTGCCACCTGAGACCCCCCAATGGCCGCTTTCGTAATGTCCCCTTTCTGGTCTTGTGACTCGCTGACTTGGTGACCTTCAAATCTCCCATAAGCCCCACGATGCCTCTGGACTCGCAGAATCCCCACGACTCCTGTGACTTTGATGAACCCTTGACGACCTCTGACCCCATAACCCCCGGGACCCCTAAGATTCTCATAACTCTCACGAGTCCCCGACTTCATCATCTCCTATCACCCCTGGCCTCGACTCCTCAGGACCCTGTGATCACCTCTTACTCCTCTCTCTGACTTCTGGATTCTACGGACCCCTGACCTCGGGATAACCCCTGACTCTCGCTGACCCCATATATATAACTCCCGACCTCGCTGACTCCTAACTCCCGACTCCTCGCTGATTCCCCATAACCTCCCCGATTCCGCTGACCCCATAAGACCCCGACCCCCGCTGACCCCACCTCGCTGCGCAAACGCTTCCTCCAGGTCGGCGCTCCAGGCCCGAAACCAAGGACGCCGAGAGCTGCCGGGGCTTCCTCGCGCCCCCACCTCTGGGCCCGCCCCACCGCCGGCTCCTCGCCGGGACTCCCCTGCCCCCGTCCAGCCCGGCCTGGCGGACCCCTGTATCGGGGATGCGCGCCGCGGGCTCTCAGCACGCCTCGTCCAGCGAGGCCGGTTTGCCCTGGAAATAGGGCGGGGCGGCGGGGCGGCCCGGCGCGGGGCCGGGGGCCGCGGTCGCGCTTCCCTCGAAGGAGAAACTGCAGGCGCAGCCCCGGAAGCGCCAGGCGCCGCGCCTGGCCGCTCCCGCTCCGCAGCCGCTCGAACTTCTGCGCCATGCGGTAGCGGCGGAACGCAGCCTGATGGTGCGCGCCGGCGCCGCGAGCGGAAATAGCCGCCGCACTTTGCGCTCCAGCATCTCCACCTGCGGGGACACGGGACACGCGTGGGGACAGGGGGACATCGCGTGGGGACAGGGGGACATGCAGGCGCACGAGCGGAAATAGCCGCCGTACTTGCGCTCCAGCACTCTCCACCTGCGGGATTGACGGACACGCGTGGGGACAGGGGGACACGCCAAGCGGGGACAGGGGGGACACGGGTGGGGGACAGGGGACACGCGTGGGGACAGGGGACACGCGTGGGGACAGGGGACACGGGTGGACTGGTGGACACGCTGGGGACAGGGGACACGCGTGGGGACAGGGGACACGCGTGGGGACAGGGGGGACACGCGTGGGGACAGGGGGGACATGGCGGCGCACGAGCCGAAATAGCCGCCGCATTTGCGCCTCCAGCATCTCCACCTGGGCGGCAGGGGACACGCGTGGGGACAGGGGGACACGCGTGGGGACACGGGGGACACTGGGATGGGGACACAGGGATATGGGTGGGGACAGGGATGAAGGTGGGGACAGGGAGACATGAGGACATGGAGACAGGGTGCGGACAGAGGGACATGGGGCCAGGGGTGGGAGTGGGGACAGAGGGACATGGGTGGGACAGGGGGACACGGGTGGGGACATGGGGACACGGTGTGGGCACAAAGGGACACACGTGGGGACAGGGGATGTGGGTGGGAACATGGGGACAGGGGTGGGGACAGGAGTGAGGATGGGGACATATTCCACCTGCTGGGACACGGGGACATGAATGGGGACAGGGGACATGGATGAGGACGGGGACACGGGAAGAGGGGTGGGGACACGGGGTGGGACAGGGATGACAATGGGAACATGGGTGGGGACATGGGGGTGTGGATGAGAACATGGGGTTGGGGACATGGGGACACAGGGATGGAGACGTGGAGATGTGGATGGGGACATGGGGACATGGGGACGTGGGTGGGGACAGGGGATGAAGATGTGGATGGGGGACATGGGGACATGGGTGGGGACTTGGGGACATAGATATGGGGATGTGAACGGGGACATGGGGATGTGGGGACACGGATGAGGACGTGGGGACACGGAGATGGGGACATGGATGGGGACACAGGGGTAGGGACAGGGAAAAGAACATGGATGGAGGACACGTGGCCATGGGAGGGGACAGGGAGGGGACAGGGAGGGGACAGGAGTGAGGTGTCCCAGGGAGGAGGGCTGGCAGCAGAGGAGGGACACGGTGGCCTCGGTGGGGACAGGGAACACGACACGGCTTTTGGGGGACTGTCACAGGGGCTGGTGACCATCACGCAGCCAGGGCCCATCCTGAAGGTGTCCCCAGGTGTCCCCAGGTGTCCCCAAGGGGTCCCAGGTGTCCCCAGGTACCTTCTTGTCCTGCAGGTCGGTGGAGAGCTCGTAGCTGTCGCTTCAGAGCCTTCGGCCTCTTGCTCCTCCTCCTCCTCCTCCTGCTTGCGCAGGGCCACGCTGGCGGGCTGGGGGGCAGCCGGGCCAGGCCACGCCCGCGAGCCCCCGGGGCCGCCCAGCGCCAGGCCCCGCGGCGCGGGCTGGGGAGGCCCCGGCACGGGGGTCTCCCGGCTCCGGCACCGGCTCCCCTCGCTGTCCGGGGCTTCGCCAGCCCACGCTGCGAGGACACGGTGTCACCCCAGGTCGGGACCCTGGAGACCCCCGCGAGCCCCCCAAACCACCCCAAAACCACCCTGGACCCCCAAAACCACCCTCTAAACCACCCCTCGACTCTCCAAACCCCCTGGGACCCCCAGACCCCTCCAAGAGTCTGAGCCACCAAGGGGGACAAGTGGGGACACAGGGACAGCACAGACAAACACAGGATTAATGGGGGACACAGGATCATGGGGACAGACAGACACAGGGACAGTATTGTCCAGCCACATCGGGAATATAGGATATAACAGATTGTGACATTGGTGATACAGCACGGGACACAGGGCTATGCATGGGGACATCATGGATGGATGGACATGGAGACATGGAGACAGACAGACACAGGGACAAGGGGACATGGGGTCATCGGAACATGGGGACACAGCCACGGGGACAGACACGGGGCACGGGACACAGGGACATGGGGACAGACACGTGGACATGGGAGCCACGGGGACAATGGCGGATACATGGACGTGGGGACAGGGACATGGAGACATGGAGACAGAGAGACACGGGGACTACAGGGGACAGGGGGACACAGGAACATGGGACAGACCATGGGGACAGGACGGACACGGCCGGCGTGCGGGACAGATACAGGACACATGGGTACATGGGACAGGGACATGTGGGACAGGCGGACAGTGGGGACACAGGGACATGGAGACATGGGACAGACAGACAGCGATGGACAGCTGGGGACACACCGGCACACGGAGGACATGTGGGACAGACCGGACACTGCGGGACACGTGGGACAGGGACACACGGACACGGACATGGATGTGGGACAGACGGACACCGGCCAGCTCAGGGGGATACACGGACACGGGACATGGATGTGGGACAGACGGACACGGCCAGCCCGGGACACACGGACATGGGGACACCTGTGCATGCACGGAGATGGGAACAGGGACAGGAGACGGGGGACACGTGGGAAATGACAGACGTGGGGACACGGACACGCATCGGGACACACGGACACGGGACATGGACACTGAAACAGGTACGGACAGTCGGGACACACGGACATTGGGGACGACATGGACATGTGGGACACAGGGACACTGGCACCTCACGGACACGGGGACACCGGGCAACGGAGATGGGGGACACACGGACACACGGGACACACAGACACGGGGACATGGACACACAGACAGGCACGAACAGGGGACACGGGACACACACGGACACACGTGGACATGGGACACACGGACATTGGGACATGGATAGACACGTGGCCAATGGGGACACCGGACACGGGCACAGAGACACGATGACACGGACACACGGACAGACACACGGGCACGGACGGACACAGGACACACGGACATGGGACGGACGGACACACGGACACAGGGACAGGACAGGACACAGTGAGCAGCGGACACATGACAGTGGCCAGACTAACGGACGTACAGGGACACACGGACTAGACGGACTAACATGGACACAGAGGACTAACTCGGACACAGGGACAGACGGACACACGGACACAGGGACACAGAGACCAACGGATACAGGGACACAGGGACGACGGACACAGGGACACACGGACACGGACACAGGGACAGATGGACATAGGGACAGATGGACTAACGGACACAGGGACAGATGGACACAGGGACACACGGCACAGGGACAGACGGACAGACACAGGACAGACGGACAGACACAGGGACACACGGACACAGGGACACACGGACAGACGGACACACCGACACAGGACAGACACATGGACACACGGACAGACACACGGACACGACACAGGGACAGATGGACACACGGACAGACACATGGACACACGGACGCGTCCCCTCCCCAGCCCCGCAGGACTCAGCGCCGGATTTGGGGGGAGCGGCGGGGCAGAGCGGGGCCCCCAGAACTCCGGGGGTGCCGGGCAGGCGGGGAGGAGGAGAGGGCGGGGGCGCCGCGCGGGGAGGGGGTTTGGGGGTCCCGGGGTCCCGACTCACCCGTGCAGCAGCCGCTGCCGGAGCGGCCCCCGCCGCCGGTCGGCCGTGCACCGCAGGCACCACATTTTGGGAGGGGGCGCCCCCAAAAATAATTTGGGGGGAGGGACACACAGGCAGACGGGGACCCTCCCGGGAGGGGCGCGGCGGGGGTCCCGGGAGGGGCGGGGAGCCCCCGGCGCCTCCGCAGCGGCAGCAGGGCCCGGCCTGCGCGGGGGCGAGGGGGAGGGCGGAGCCGGGAGCGACCCCCCATCCCCCACCCCCGATCTGCGCGTGCCCGGATGTCGAGACCCCTGGATTGAGGGGGGATAATTTGGGGAAGGGTCTTTGGGGGGAGGGAGGACGCCTGGGTCCCTCTGATATGGAATGGGGGTCGTGTCCCCCTCCCAAAAAAAAAGGAAAAAAAGAAAACTGAGCGGGGGTGGGCCAGACTGGGTCCTCGGGGGGAGGGACGCCCCTAAATTGGGGACCCCCCCACACAAACGGGGGTCCCGGATGGGGGCGCCTCTGGTCTCCCCCAGGCCGGGGGTCCCCAGGGGAGGGGGAGGGTGTCCCCTGTCCCGATGCGCATAGCGCGGAGCCCCCCAATGGATGGCGGTTGCCATGGCGACGCGGCGGGCGGGGGCGGCGGTTGCCATGGAGACGCGGCGGGGGTGGAGGCGGGGGAGGGGAGGGGGTTCCCCGGGGAGGGCTGGTGTCCTCTGAGCCCCGCCCTCCCCAAAATAGAGCGAGGAGGCGCCATGATGGAGGCGTTGCCATGGCAACCGCCCCCAAACAGCGGCCGGGGAGGAGCGGGCGGCGCCAGCGGGACTCACGGGGGCGGGGGTCTGCGGGGGTCGGCGGGGTCTGTGGGGCTCATAGGGGCGGGTGGGTACGGCACCCATAGGGTCTAGTGGGGTCCTATAGGGGCGGGTGGGTACGGCACCCATAGGGGTCTATTGGGGTCTAAGGGGGTCTATATGGGGCCCTATGGGATCTATGCGGGTCTATAGGGGAGGTGGGTACGGCACCCATAGGGGTCTATGGGGTCTATGGGGGTCTATATGGGGCCCTATAGGGGCGGGAGGGTCATGCACCCATGGGGTCTATGGGGGTCTATGGGGACCCTATAGGGGTCTATAGGGGCCCTATAGGGGCAGGAGGGCCATGGCACCATAGGGATCTATGGGGGACCCTATGGGGTCTATGGGGACCTATGGGGATCTATATGGTCCCTATGGGGATCTATATGGGGCCCTATAGGGGGCGAGTGGGCACTGGCACCCATGGGGGGTCTGTTGGGGGCCTATGGGGGTCTATATGAGGCCTATAAAGGTATATGACCCTATGGAGGTTCATATGAGACCCTATAAGGGCCGGGGTATATGTGTGCATATATATATATACATATGTGTGTATGTATAGCACCCATAGGGGCCTCTATGGGGGACCTATAAAGGATCTATAGGTACCCTATAGGGATTTGTGTGGACCCTATAGGGGCCTGGGTGTGTATAGCACCCATAGGGGTCTGTATGGGACCCTACAGGGATCTATAGGTACCCTATAGGGGTCTATATGAGGGCCCTATATGGATTATATGGGGGCCCTATAGGGGGGCGGGGTGTGTATAGCACCCATAGGGGTCTATAGGGGCCCTGTAGGGATCTATAGGGACCCTATAGGGGTCTGTAGAGGCCCTATAGAGCCTGTGGTGTGTATGGCACCTATAGGGGTCTGTATGGGACTCTAGAGGATCTACAGGGACCCTAACGGGGCCTCTGGGAGCACTATAGAGGCCCAGGGTGTGTCGGCACTTATAGGGGTCTATAGGGGCCTATGTGGACCTATAGGGACCTATAGGGATCCATATGAGGGCCCATAGGGCCCTGGGTTTGTATGGCACTTATAGGGGTCTATAGGGACCCTATAGGGGGCCGAGGTGTGTATGGCACCTATAGGGGTCTGTATGGGACCCTATAGGGATCTATATAGGCCCTGTAGGGCCCTGGGTCTGTCACAGCCCCTATAGGGATCTATATGGGCCCCAAAGGGCCCTGGGTCTGTACAGCCCCTATAGGGAATCTATATGGGCCCCCAAAGGGCCCTGGGTCTGTATGGGACCCTATAGGGATCTATATGGGCCCCATAGAGGCCCTGGGTCTGTACAGCCCTATAGGGATCTATATGGGCCCCTATAGAGCCCTGGGTCTGTACAGCCCCTATAGGGATCTATATGGGCCCTATAGAGCCCTGGGTCTGTATGGGACCCCTATAGGGATCTATATGGGCCCCATAGAGCCCTAGGTCTGTATAGCCCCTATAGGGATCCATATGGGCCCTATAGGGCCCTGGGTCTGTACAGCCCTATAGGGATCTATATGGGCCCCATAGAGCCCTGGGTCTGCACAGCCCTATAGGGATCTATATGGGCCCCTACAGCCCCCTGGAGTCTGAATGGCCCCTGTGGGTCCCTGGGGTCCCTATAGGGACTTTATATGGGCCCTATGAGTCCCTGCGTCCCTATGGCCCCTATAGAGGTTTTATTTGGGTCCCTATGAGTCCCTGTGGTCCCCATAGCGCCATAGGGGTTTTTATTTGGGGTCACTGTGGCCCCCTATGGCCCCCACAGGGTTTTATTTGGGGTCCCTGCTCCAGGGTATTGGGGTCCCATGGCCCCATAGGGTTTTATTTGGGGTCCTTAGTGGTCCCAGGCCATGGTCCCCTATAGAGTGTTTTATTTGGGGTCCCCATGGCCATCACAGGGGTTTTATTTGGGGTCCCCACGGCCCCACAGGGGTTTTATTTGGGGTCCTGGCCCATGGCCCTATAGAGGTTTTATTTGGGGTCCCCACGGCACCCACAGGGGGTTTTATTTGAGCGTCCCCACGGCCCCAGTAGGGGTTTTATTTAAGTCCCTGTGGCCCCCAGCAGACCCAACGGGGTTTTATTTGGGGTCCCACACCGGGCTTATCTGGCCCCCACTGGGTTCATTTGGCCCACGCCACAGGGTTTTATTTGGTCCCCACCCCTATAGGGGTTTCACCTATCCAGGATCCCCACTGCGCCCCCATGGCCCCGCAGGGGTCCGGAGGTGTGGGGAGGGCGGCTCTTACCCCGCGAGTGGGGAGGTTGAGCAGCCAAGCACCTGAGGGTGGCACCTGGAGGGGACAGGGACAGACAGGGGACACGGATGGACAGGGGACAATGGACAGGGGAGACAGGGACAGACAGGGGGACATGGACAGGAGAGGAATGGACACAGGGGACAATGGACAGGGGACAATGGACAGGGGGACAGACAGGGGGACACAGGAGGATGGACAGGGGGGACAATGGACAGGGACAGACAGGGGACAGAGATGGACAGAGGGACACAGAGATGGACAGCGGGGACAATGGACAGGGACAGTGGACAGGGACAGACAGGGGGACACAGAGATGGACAGGGGACAATGGACAGGGGACAGGGACAGACAGGGGGACACAGGGATGGACGAGGGGACATGGACACGGGGACAATGGACTGGGGGTGATGGGGGACACACGGTGGGGACAGACGGACACAGGGGGGTCAGTGTGTGAGGGGACAGACGGACAGGGACAGCAGGGACAGACGGACACGGGGACAGACGGACGCGGGGATGGGAGGGACAGATGGCTACGGGTCACTGTGGGGGGGATGGACAGGGATGGACAGCGGGGGGCACGGACAGACAGACAGACGGACATGGGGGGGCACGGACAGCCGGACAGGGATGGACAGCGGGGGAGACAGACAGGACAGGGATCGGACAGAGGGGGACAGACGGATGGGGGGTAGAGTTGGGTGGCAGAGCGGACATAGAGGGGCACGGACAGACAGACATGGGGGGGGCACGGACAGACGGACAGACATGGGGGGGGGCACGGATGGACAGACGGACGCGGGGGAGGACACAGATGGACGGATGGACACACACGGGGCACACGGACAGACGGACACGGACAGGGAGGAGAGAGAGGAGAGAAAACGAGTCAAGAGCCGGAGGGGGACGGACACACGGACACGGGGGGAGGGGACACGAGTGGGGGACACGAGCCGGGGGAGGGAGGGGAGGGGAGGGAGGATCCAGCGGATCCCCCCGGGGGGTGAGAGAGGGGAGCCCCACGGCGGGTCCAGGCCTGAGCCCCCAAACCCCCAAAATCGCACTCGGGGGCCCTGGGGTGCCCTCCCCCAGACCCCACCCGGGGTCCCAGGTGTCCCCACCCCCATCCCCCACCCCAGTGTCCCCAGTGCCCCCACTCACGTCATGGGGGTCCAAGCTGGGGGGTCGGGGAGTGTCCGGATTTGGGGTGTCGGGGATATTTTGGGGTGTCCGGTCCGGGGTGTCCGGGGGTTTTGGGGTGTCCGGGCCCTCAGCCCCGCCGGACTCACGGCAGCCCCTCCCCCTTTCCGCCCGGGGGGAATTCCGGCCTGCCGGACACTGGGGACACTGGGGACAGGGAGGGGACAGGGACAGGAATGGGAACAGGGACAGAACAGGGACAGCGGCGGATGGGGACAGGGACAGAACAGGGGACTGGCCCAGCGCAGGGACAGCGAGGGGACAGCGAGGGACAGCGAGGGGACAGAGGTGTCACAGCCCAAGCGCAGGGACAGGGACAAGGAGGGAACAGGGACGGGACAGGGAGGGGACAAGGACAGGGATGGCACAGGGACAAGGAGGGGACAGGAGGTGTCACAGCCCAGCACGGGCACAGGGAGGGGACAGCGAGAGGGGACAGCGAGGGACAGCGAGGGACAAAGCACAGCCGACGCACCCCCACGGCCCTGGCACGGGGTGTCACCGCCTGTCACACGGTGTCACACGGTGTCACCACTGGTCATTGCACGGTGTCACACGGTGTCACACCTGGTGTCACCACTGTCACCACAGCCACTTGCACGGGGTTACTGGCGTCACACCTGCAGTGTCACACTACAGTGTCACACCCGGTCTGACAGCCCTGCACACCAGGGTCACACCTGGGTGTCACACACGGTGTCACACCTGGTGTCACACGCGGTGTCACACACGGTGTCACGGCCCTTGCACACCCTGGCACAGCCCCAGCCCCGGTGTCACACACAGCGTCACACACCGTGTCACGTGGTGTCACACGCGGTGTCACCACTGTCACACGCGGTGTCACCACGGTGTCACACGGTGTCACCACTGTCACATGCCCTTGCACGGGGTTGCACAGTGTCACACACAGTGTCACACACAGTGTCACACACAGTGTCACACACAGTGTCACACATGGTGTCACACCCGGCACAGCCCTTGCACAGGGGTCACACCTGGTGTCACACACAGTGTCACACACGGTGTCAGTGTCACCTGGTGTCACAGTGTCACACGGTGTCACACAGTGTCACATGTTATCAGTGTCACTACAGTGTCACCCAGTGTCACATGTTATCAGTGTCACAGTGTCACACGGTGTCCCACGAGGTGGGACACCCTGGCGCAGTGGCGCTCGGTGTCACTCGGTGTCACACGGCCCCGGGTGTCACACACGGTGTCACACACAGCGTCACCACAATGTCACACACGGCGCCACGCCCAGCGTCACACACGATGCCATACAATGTCACAGTGCCACATCCAGTGTCACATGCAATGTCACGGGCAATGTCACACCAGTGTCACACACCATGTCCCACCTGGCGTCACACACGGTGTCAGTGCCACACACAGTGCCACACACAGTGCCACACGTGGTGTCACACGGTGTCACTGTCACACGGTGTCACTGTCACACGGTGTCAGTGTCACACACGGTGTCAGTGTCACACAGTGTCACACGCAGAGTCACACGATGCCACACAATGTCACACACAATGTCACACATGGTGTCACACGTGATGCCACACACAATGTCACACATGGTGTCACACGTGATGCCACACACGATGTCACAGTGTCACAGTGTCATGGTGTCACACACAGTCACAGTGTCACACACAGAGACACACAGTGTCACAGCCGGTGTCACAGTGTCACAGTGTCACACTCAGTGTCACACATCAGTGTCACAGTGCCACACACAATGCCACACCCAGTGCCACACCCAGTGTCACTCAGCGCCACACTCGTGCCACACGGTGTCACCTAGTATCACTCAGTGTCACACCAGTGTCACCCCGGTGTCACCAGCGCCACACCCAGCGCCACACCGCTGTCCTCGTGCCCTCATGCACGCCGATGTCACCAGCGGTGTCACCCGCGGATGTCCCCCGTCACTGTCCCCTGCCCTGGCAGTGTCACCCCCTCCGCACCGGGGCCATTTCGGGGCCATTTCGGGTTTTTGGGGACCCGGCGCCGGGGCGGGTCCCGTTTCCACAGCAACGCCCCCTTGTCGCCTCCCCCGGCGCTGTCGCCGCTGTCGCCGCCCGCGCCGTCGCCCGGCAACGCCACCGGCAACCGCGCGGCGGCTGCCTGTCGCGACATGACGGGGCCGTCGCGACACCTCGGGCCCGTCGCGACACGTCACTAACAACGACGCGTGACGTGCCGGCCCTATCGCGACACGCCGGGTGCCGCTCTGACATATCGCGATATATCAGCCCTGTCGCGACACACCGGCCCTACCGGCTCCATCGCGAGGTGTGGGACCTGTCGCGACACGCGGGGGCTGGCGGGACACAACTGCCCTGTCGCGACAGAACCGCCCTGTCGCGACTCTCGTAGCGCCCTCCCCCACCCCGGGGAGGGACCCAGGCGTCCGGGGGGGGGGGGGGGGTGGGGGGGTGGAGGAGGGAAGGGGAGGGGCAGCGGGGGAGGGCGCGCTCGGAGGGCGGGGGAGGGGCAGCACTGACCTCACTGTCCTGGAGCTGTCGCGATCCCGACCTGCGGGGGGAGGGGGGGAGGGGCGGGTCAGCGAGGGCAGAGCCCCGCCCCGGGGACCCCTCCCCCTCCCAAAATCCTCCGCCCCCGCCCCCCGTGTCCCCGCTGTCCCCAGGTGCCCCGGGCGACAGACGGGGACGGGGAGAGGGCAGGGCGGTGACGTCACGGCCCCCGCGGGTCATGCATCTGCTCCCCCATGGGAGGCCGGGTTTGGGAGGGCGCATCCAAAAAATCCCAGATTTTGGGAGAGCATTCCAAATCCCCAAATCCCCGATTTTGGGAGTCCCGAACCCCACAAATCCCCGATTTTGGGGGTGGGAGGAGGAGTCCCCGATCCCACATCCCGGATTTTGGGGGGTGGGAGGAGAGTCAGTCCACATCCGGATTTTGGAAGGGAATGTCCCAGATCCCCAGTCCCGGTTCTGGTGGGAATCCCGTATTCTGCATTCCCAAATCTCAGCTCCTGGATTTCGGGGATGGCCCCGACTGCCAAATCCCAGATTTTGGGGATGTCTGGATCCCCAAAACTCAGATTTTAAGGGGGGGGGTGTCTCTGATCCTGGATTTCCAAATCCCAGATCCCCAGTCCCAGATTTCTGGGGGCTGTTCCCCAGTGCTGGATCCCCAGTTCTGGAGGGAACGTCCCAGATCCCCAAATCCTGGATTTTGGGGAGGGATGTCCCAAATCCCAGATCTCAAACTCCAGATTTTGGGGGGAATGGGGGTCCCAGATCCCCAACTCCTGGAGGAGGGGGGAGGGTCCCGAATCCTGGATTACCAAATCTCAGATTTTTGCAGGGGAGTCTCAGATCCCCAGTCCTGCATTTTGACGAATCCCAGCTCCCCAATCCCAGATCCCGATTTTGGGGGTGCTCCTGAACCCCTGCTCCCCAGTCCCGGGTTTTGGGGCCGTTCCTGACCCCGATTCCAGATTTTAGGATCCTGAATCCCCTAACCCGATCCTGCATTGGGGCCATTCAAACTCCAATCCTGATTTTTAGGGCTGTTCCCAAACCCCATTCCTGGGTTTTGGGGCCACTCTCCGTTCTCAGTCCTGGATTTCGGGGCAATTCTCCATCCTCAGCCCCTGATTTCGGGGCCGTTCCCCATCTCCAATTTCAGATTTTTGGGTCCATCCCCGATCCCTGATGTTGGGGCCATTCCCCATCCCCAAATCCCCAATCCCTTTTTGGGGGCGATTCTCCATCCCCAATCCCTGGGTTTGGGTATTTTCCCCAATCCCTGGGTTTGGGTATTTTCCCCAATCCCTGGTTTTGGCTCCTTCCCCATCCTCAACCCCATTTTTGAGGCCATTCTCCATCCCCAATCCTCAATCCCTTTTCTGGGGCCACTCCCCAATCCCCAATCCTGTTTTGGGTCCATTCCCCATCCCAAATCCCTGATTTTGGGGTCATTCCTCAACTCCATTTTTGGCTCCATCCCCTCCCCATTCTTGGGGCCATTCTCCATCCCCAAATCCCCAATCCCTGATTTTGGGGTCATTCCCTAACTCCATTTTTGGCTCCATCCCTCCCCATTCTTGGGGCCATTCTCCATCCCCAAATCCCCAATCCTGATTTTGGCTCCATCCTCCATCCCACCCCATTTTTGGGTCCTTTCCCCATCCCTGATTTTGGGGCCACGTTTGGCGCCTCCCCACCCTCCAGCGCCCGTGCCGTGCCCTCCGGCCGTACTTGCGCTGCAGGGTGGTGGCCGAGCTGGTGCTGGCGCTGGTGCTGTGCCCGCCGCCGGGGCTGGAGCTGCGGGAGGCGCCGCGGCTAGCGCGCCTGCGCCCAGTCCCGCTCCCAGCAGGGTCAGTAGTGCCCGTCCCGGGCTCGGAACGGCGCCTCCCGCTCCAGCCGCGCCGAGTACGGCCCTCCCTGTCGGGTACTGCCCGTCCCGCTCGAGGTACGGCCCTCGCGGTCCAGCCGGGCCGGGTCACGACCCCTCGCGGTCCATCCTGCCGGGGTATTGTCCATCCTGCTCCATCCTGCCGGGATACTGTCCGTCCTGCTCCATCCTGCCGGGTATTGTCCGTCCTGCTCCATCCTGCTGGAATATTGTCCGTCCTGCTCCATCCTGCCGGAGTATTGTCCGTCCTGCTCCATCCTGCTGGAATACTGCCCGTCCTGCTCCATCCTGCCCGCGTACTGCCCGTCCCGCTCCAGGTGCGCCTGGTACTGCAGCTCCCGCTCCAGGACGCCGTGGAACTGCCCCTCCTGCTCCATGCGGGCCGCGTAGGGCCCGCTGCGCTCGGCCCGGCTCAGGTAGGGCCGCTCCCGCCTCCTGCGGCTGCCGAACGGCGCTCGTTGCTTCGGCAGCGGCCGGGAAGGGCCCGCCCCGCTCGGCCAGCGCCTCGAACTGCTCCCGCTCCAGGAACGGCCGCTCCGCTCAGGTGCTACGCCGTAGCCGCCGTCGTGCTCCAGGTGCTCGGGGTAGGCGCCGTCGCGCTCCAGGTGAGGCGGGTACCCCCCCGTCCGGGGTCGCCGTGCCCGGGTAGGGGCAGGTCGCGCTCGGGCCGCGCCTGAACGGCAGCTCGGGTCCCCATAGAGCCCCTCGGGCTCCAGGTGGTTCTGGTACTGAGCCTCGGGGTCCGCGTGGTCCCTGCGGGGACGGGGCGGAGGACACGGGAGTGGTACCGCAGGGTCGGGGTCCCGCCATGACCCCCTGGCCCGGCTCAGTGCCGACCTGGGACCCCGGTACATCCCTGAGTCCCCTGGCCGGGCTGACAGTCCCGGGACCCCGACCCAATTCCACAGGGTCCGGGACCCCCTGACCCGGCTCGTGCCGACCTGGGACCCTCAAATCGGTCTGGACATCCTTGAGACCCCTGGGCTGGACATCCCTGAGACCCCGACCCAATTCCACAGAGTCCGGGACCCCGACCCAATCCCGCAGGGTCTGAGACCCTCTGCCCTGGGCCGGACAGTCCTGAGACCCCCGACCCAATTCCAACGGGTCCAGGACCCCCGATCCAATCCCAAAGGGTTCGGGACCCCCTGCCCTGCCTCCTACGGCCCTGGAGCCCCTGACCCAATTCCACAGGTTCTGGGACCCCTGACCCGGCTCGTACCGACACTGGGACCCCTGGCGGGGCTT
This sequence comes from Luscinia luscinia, assembly GCA_034336685.1. Lineage (NCBI taxonomy): Eukaryota > Metazoa > Chordata > Aves > Passeriformes > Muscicapidae > Luscinia > Luscinia luscinia. The sequence continues at coordinate 15,115 of JAKWBO010001047.1, forward strand.
GGACAGTCCTGAGACCCCTGACTCTATTCCACAGGGTCCGGGACCCCGTGACCAACTCCCAAGGAGTCTGGGACCCCAGCCCCGCCCATATAGCCCCGACCCCCCAACATGTTCCCTGTAGCCCTGAGACCCCCCCAAGACCCCCATCCCAACTCCCAAGAGCCCCGTGAGGATCCCCGGTCCATAATTCCCCCTGTAGCTTTTGTCTCTAGACCCCCCAATTCGCTGGGGGTCCCTGGGCCACAGCCCCTGCACCCCCATGACCCCTAAACCCTGGGGTCCCCACTCAGGACCCCCCAAACCCCCTGTGCAGCCCCTACACTCCCAAACTCAGGCTCCCAAGCCCCTTCCCACTCCATGAACCCCCAAAAGTTGGGGTCCCCAGGAGCCCTTCTCTGCCTCTCCAAACCGGGGCTCTCCCAGCCCCTCTGCTACCTCCCAAAATCGGGGTCCCCGCCCCACTGACCCCCATAACGCCCTCCCCACCCCCGGTCCCGGGCTCCCACGACCCCCAGGACCCTCCCAGCCCAAATACGGGGCTCGGCAGCCCCACGACCCCGCTGTCATTCACTCTCTCCACGCCCCAGTGACCCCACCCATGACCCGGTGACCCCTCGGTGACCCCAGATCCCCCCACGCTGTGACCCTCCCGTGACCCCCAAACGGCGCTCCCCACCCCGGAACTGCTCTGCGCCCATCCCAGAGCCCCTCCCCATATCCCCACACCCCACATCCCCATATCCCCTAGCCCCCATAGCTCCCCACAACCCCATCCCCACATCCCCCATATCCCATACATCCCCTATAGCCCCTACATCCCCACATCGCCCCATAGCCCTACATCCCTATATCCTATACTTGCCCCATATCCCCATGGCCCCCACACCCCTGCAGCCCCACAGCCCCCTATACCCGCCCCATGTGCCCTACACCCTCCATATTCCCCTAGAGCCCCACACCCTCATGTACCCCCATATGCTCTGTAATCCCTACACCCCACACCTGCCCTATCCCCATATCCCCACATCCCACATCCCTATATCCCACACCTGTCCATATCCCCACTCCCCACATCCCCTACACTCATCCCTATATCCTACATCTGCCCCATATTGCCCGTATCTCCTACAACCCTCATACCCCACACCCTGACATCCCCACACTCCTATGGCCCCTGTACCTGCCCCATATCCTCCATATCCCACACCCCACACCCCTACATCCCTATACCCCAGTACCTGCCCCACATCCCCCATACCTGCCCCAGTATCGCCCATATCTCCTCCATCTCTCATCCCCCACACCCCCACAGTCCCCCTACACCCCTACAGTCCCCCACACTCCATATGTCACCCCTATCCCCCACACTTCCATACTCTATAGCCCCGGACCCTGTACCTGCCCCACATCCTCCCTACACGCCCACAGTCCTCACTCCCACACCTCCATCCCCGCCCCATAGCCCTACAACCGCTACAGCCCCTAATCCCCTGTGCCTCTGCATCCCCTATAACCCCACACCCCCACAGCCTCTGCATCCCCATCCCCTACACCCCCAGCTCCCACCCCCGCAGCCCCCAAACCTGTCCCCACACCCCCTGTAACCCCCATCCTCCTATGGCCCTCATGCCCTGTAACCCCACACCTCTACAGCTCCTAAGTCCTGCCCACACTCCTGTAACCCCCATGCCCTATAGCCCTCATGCCTGCCCCACCTACCACACCCTACGGCCCCCAAACCTGCCCCTGTAGCCCCATGCCCCTGTAGCCTCCATACCCCTGTAGCCCCTATACCTGCCCCACACCCCACATCCCCTATAGTCCCCATACCCCATGCTTCTGTAACCCCTACATCCCCTATGGCCCCTAATACCTGCCCCACACCCCTACACCCCGACATCCCCCATGCCCCTATAACCCTATACTCCTACACCCCTCTAATCCCCATACCTGCCCCCACACCTCCCACACCCCACATCCACTGTTCCCTATAGCTCCCTACACCCCCTATAGCCCCCCATACCTGCCCACACACCCACATCCCTGTACCCTATAACCCCTATAGCCCCATGCCCCCAGTGCCCTGAAACCCCCTACATCCCCTAGGCCCTATACCTGCCCACACCCCGACATCCCCATACCCCCTATAGCCCCTACACCCCTATGCCCCCCATACCTGCCCCCACACCTCACATCCCTGTACCCTATAACCCCCACATCTCTGCGCCCTATACCTGCCCACCCTCACATCCCTGTATCCTATAACCCTCACCTGTCTATACCCCGTTCCCTGTAACCCCCTACACCCTATATTCATACTCTGCCCCACCCATCCCTGTGCCCTATAGCCCCCAGTCCCATGACCCCTACAACCCTGTAACCCCTAAACCTCCCCCACTTCATGCTGCCCCTGCCCTCACCGCGTGCCTGAGGCCCTATGCCTCCGCCCGCTGCCGCAGGTGCCGGTTCTCGCGGGCCAGGCGCTGCAGCTGCCCCTCGAGCTGCGCGATGCGGCGGCGCTGCGAGGCCAGGAGATGTCGCTGAGTCGCGATAATCCGGTTCAGCTCCAGCAGGTACTCGACAGCGCGGTCGGGGTCGGAACCCCTGGGGTCCCGCCGCCCCCGCGCCTCCATGACCCCGGGAGGGGGAAACGGGGGCAGCGGTGGGGAGGGGGCGTCAGGGAGGGGGTCCGGCATGCGGGGGAGTGGGGGTGGGGGTGAGTCAAAATGGAGGGGGTAAAAATTGGGGTGTAAAATGTGGGGTGGGGGTGGAAAAATGTGGGGGTGTTAAATGTGGGGGCTCCAGTAGCCCTGAGGGTGAGGGCGGGGGGGCGTGGGGGCCCTGGAATGAGGGGATGGGGGCCCTGAGTGTGATGGGGGAGGGGCGGCCCGGGCGGGGGCGGCGGGGGCGGGGGTGGGGGGCGGCTCGGGGGCCTGATCCGGGCGCGGAGCTCGGAGGGAGGAGGAGAAGCAGGTGGGGGGCGGGGCGGGGGCAGGGCCAGCGCAGCCCTCCCCTCCCAAACCCCTCCCCACTCCCCCGGCCATGAACCGCCCCCGCGGGGGATTGGGGAGGGGATGGGGGACACCCTCCCCTCCAGAGAGGGACCCCGGCGTTCCTGCCCGCCCCTTAATTAATCCCAATTAACAACCGAATGGGGGCGGGGCTTGACACCCCAAAAACTGCCCGGGACCCCCGTGCCCCCTCCCCCGCCCCGTGCCCCCTCCCAACTTTGCTGACCCCCGCGACCCCGGGTGTGACCCCCGCGCCCCCATTCGCGGCCTCTCCCCCGCCCCCGGCTGCTGCGGGCTCAGCCCGGCGTTGCCGTGGCAACGGGCACAAATAACTCGCGCGCTGATTGGGGTCGCCCGCCGCACGAGGAGGGACCCCAGAACCCAAAGCCCCGGGACCCCAAGAGCCCCAGGACCCCCAACCTTCGAACGCCCCCCACAGCCCCGCGCTCTGCCCCCAGGGGTCTCACAGCCCTCCCCAAAACCCCCGAAGCCCCTCAGGACCCCCTGGAGCCCCCAAGCCCCAGAGTTACCCCCCACAGCCCCGGGACGGCCCCAGGCCTCCCCCAAACCCCGGACCCCCCAAAAGATTCCCCAGTTCCTGTAGAGCCCCCAAAATCCTGAAGCCCCCGGGGCCCTATGGAGCCCCAAACCCCGCAGCCCCAGGGGTCCTACAGAGCCCCCAAGGGACCCCAGCCCCCATGGACCCCCAAGGCACCCATGGGGTCCCCACAGAGCCCCTGCAGCCCCCGGGACACCCCCATAAAGACCCCCGAGACCCCCCATAGGGTCCCACAGCCCCATAGGGCCCCCAAAATAACCCTGAAGCCCCTCAGGACCCCACTGAGCCTATGGCCCCGGGAATCCCCAGCCCCATAGACCCCCAGACCCCCCGCCTAAAAGGATCCCACAGCCCCTTTAGGCCCCCCCCCAAAATAACCCTGCAGCCCCGGGGACCCTTTAGTGCCCCATGGCCTTCGAGGGTCCTACAGAGACCCCCCAAAAACCCCTGAAGCCCCCAGGGACCCCCATAGAGCCCCCCAGGACACCCCTGTAAAGACCCCCGAGCCCCCATGACCCCCGGGGTTCTGAGAGACCCCAACCCCCACAGGGTCCCCAGCCCCCGGGGGTCTCACAGCCCCAAAATAACCCCTGAAGCCCCAGGGACCCCATAGAGCCCCTATGGCCCCAGGACCCCCCAAAAGGTCCCACAGCCCCCATAGACCCCCCAAAATCCCTGAAGCCCCCAGGACCCCCATAGAGCCCCCAGCCCCCATAAAGACCCACAGGGCCCCCAAAGGTCCCACAGCCCCATAGAGACCCCCAAAATCCTGAAGCCCTCGGGACCCCAATGAGCCCCCAGGACACCCCCATAAAGACCCACGGGCCCCCAAAAGGGACCCACACCCTATGGAGCCCCCAAACCCCCATGGCCCCGGGGCTCCTATAGGACCCCACCCCCAAAGGGATCTCACAGCCCCCAAAAATCCTGAATCCCCGGGACCCCATAGAGCCCCTATGGCCCCGGGACCCCCAAAGGTCCCACAGCCCCATAGAGCCCCCCATCACCCTGCAGCCCCGAGGTCCCTACCAGACCCTCCGAGACCCCCAATAGGGTCCTCAGCCCCATAGACCCCCAAAATCCCTGAAGCCCCTCGGGACCCCCATAGAGCCCCCCCAGGACACCCCATAGAGTCCCCCAGCCCCCATGACCCCCAAAGGGACCCGCACCCCTATGGAGCCCCCAAACCCCCATAGCCCCCGGGGTCCTATACAGACCCCACCCCCAAGGGATCTCACAGCCCCCAAAAATAACCCCTGAAGCCCCCCAGGGACCTACAGAGCCCCTATGGCCCCCAGCCCCCCAAAGGTCCCAGCCCCCATAGAGGCCCCCATCACCCTGCAGCCCCGGGGTCCTATACAGACCCCCGAGACCCTCCCCCAAAAGGTCCTACAGCCCCATAGAGTCCCCCAAAATCCTGAGGCCCCTCGGGACCCCCATAGAGCCCCCAGGA
>JAKWBO010001048.1:0-20119 GCA_034336685.1 Luscinia luscinia
TGTGCTAGATATCAGTGATGCAGAGAAGCCATTTCTAGGTGTAGTGCAAAGTGAGATCTGTGGTGTGCTGTGCACACTTTCGCTTTAGCTTTAGGTGCACTGCAGTGCTCTTCGCTATGCATAGTGGAAAGAGTGTATGGTATGCTTTCAAGAAGCAGAGAATATTGCTATGGTAGAGAGGTTTTAGAAGAAAAGTGCACATGCCAGGCGTGTTTTGGCAGTAGCAGAACTTCCCAGCAGAGTGTTCTATGAGAGGGGTAGACGGCACTTCACCTCCCTCAGCCTGAAATCGCTTCTTGCTACAAACCGCCATTAAGGAAACCACACTGCACTGAGGTGCTCTGCACAGAACACCGGTTGTCAGGGACTAGTGGTATGAAGCAGGATATGCCAGAACCAGCTTAGCTACAACATAGTTATTCGTCGTGCAGATTTCTGTGCTAGATATCAGTGATGCAGAGAAGCCATTTCTAGGTGTAGTGCAAAGTGAGATCTGTGGTGTGCTGTGCACACTTTCGCTTTAGCTTTAGGTGCACTGCAGTGCTCTTCGCTATGCATAGTGGAAAGAGTGTATGGTATGCTTTCAAGAAGCAGAGAATATTGCTATGGTAGAGAGGTTTTAGAAGAAAAGTGCACATGCCAGGCGTGTTTTGGCAGTAGCAGAACTTCCCAGCAGAGTGTTCTGTGAGAGGGGTAGACGGCACTTCACCTCCTCAGCCTGAAATCGCTTCTTGCTACAAACCGCCATTAAGGAAACCACACTGCACTGAGGTGCTCTGCACAGAACACCGGTTGTCAGGGACTAGTGGTATGAAGCAGGATATGCCAGAACCAGCTTAGCTACAACATAGTTATTCGTCGTGCAGATTTCTGTGCTAGATATCAGTGATGCAGAGAAGCCATTTCTAGGTGTAGTGCAAAGTGAGATCTGTGGTGTGCTGTGCACACTTTCGCTTTAGCTTTAGGTGCACTGCAGTGCTCTTCGCTATGCATAGTGGAAAGAGTGTATGGTATGCTTTCAAGAAGCAGAGAATATTGCTATGGTAGAGAGGTTTTAGAAGAAAAGTGCACATGCCAGGCGTGTTTTGGCAGTAGCAGAACTTCCCAGCAGAGTGTTCTGTGAGAGGGGTAGACGGCACTTCACCTCCCTCAGCCTGAAATCGCTTCTGCTACAAACCGCCATTAAGGAAACCACACTGCACTGAGGTGCTCTGCACAGAACACCGGTTGTCAGGGACTAGTGGTATGAAGCAGGATATGCCAGAACCAGCTTAGCTACAACATAGTTATTCGTCGTGCAGATTTCTGTGCTAGATATCAGTGATGCAGAGAAGCCATTTCTAGGTGTAGTGCAAAGTGAGATCTGTGGTGTGCTGTGCACACTTTCGCTTTAGCTTTAGGTGCACTGCAGTGCTCTTCGCTATGCATAGTGGAAAGAGTGTATGGTATGCTTTCAAGAAGCAGAGAATATTGCTATGGTAGAGAGGTTTTAGAAGAAAAGTGCACATGCCAGGCGTGTTTTGGCAGTAGCAGAACTTCCCAGCAGAGTGTTCTGTGAGAGGGGTAGACGGCACTTCACCTCCTCAGCCTGAAATCGCTTCTTGCTACAAACCGCCATTAAGGAAACCACACTGCACTGAGGTGCTCTGCACAGAACACCGGTTGTCAGGGACTAGTGGTATGAAGCAGGATATGCCAGAACCAGCTTAGCTACAACATAGTTATTCGTCGTGCAGATTTCTGTGCTAGATATCAGTGATGCAGAGAAGCCATTTCTAGGTGTAGTGCAAAGTGAGATCTGTGGTGTGCTGTGCACACTTTCGCTTTAGCTTTAGGTGCACTGCAGTGCTCTTCGCTATGCATAGTGGAAAGAGTGTATGGTATGCTTTCAAGAAGCAGAGAATATTGCTATGGTAGAGAGGTTTTAGAAGAAAAGTGCACATGCCAGGCGTGTTTTGGCAGTAGCAGAACTTCCCAGCAGAGTGTTCTGTGAGAGGGGTAGACGGCACTTCACCTCCTCAGCCTGAAATCGCTTCTTGCTACAAACCGCCATTAAGGAAACCACACTGCACTGAGGTGCTCTGCACAGAACACCGGTTGTCAGGGACTAGTGGTATGAAGCAGGATATGCCAGAACCAGCTTAGCTACAACATAGTTATTCGTCGTGCAGATTTCTGTGCTAGATATCAGTGATGCAGAGAAGCCATTTCTAGGTGTAGTGCAAAGTGAGATCTGTGGTGTGCTGTGCACACTTTCGCTTTAGCTTTAGGTGCACTGCAGTGCTCTTCGCTATGCATAGTGGAAAGAGTGTATGGTATGCTTTCAAGAAGCAGAGAATATTGCTATGGTAGAGAGGTTTTAGAAGAAAAGTGCACATGCCAGGCGTGTTTTGGCAGTAGCAGAACTTCCCAGCAGAGTGTTCTGTGAGAGGGGTAGACGGCACTTCACCTCCCTCAGCCTGAAATCGCTTCTTGCTACAAACCGCCATTAAGGAAACCACACTGCACTGAGGTGCTCTGCACAGAACACCGGTTGTCAGGGACTAGTGGTATGAAGCAGGATATGCCAGAACCAGCTTAGCTACAACATAGTTATTCGTCGTGCAGATTTCTGTGCTAGATATCAGTGATGCAGAGAAGCCATTTCTAGGTGTAGTGCAAAGTGAGATCTGTGGTGTGCTGTGCACACTTTCGCTTTAGCTTTAGGTGCACTGCAGTGCTCTTCGCTATGCATAGTGGAAAGAGTGTATGGTATGCTTTCAAGAAGCAGAGAATATTGCTATGGTAGAGAGGTTTTAGAAGAAAAGTGCACATGCCAGGCGTGTTTTGGCAGTAGCAGAACTTCCCAGCAGAGTGTTCTGTGAGAGGGGTAGACGGCACTTCACCTCCTCAGCCTGAAATCGCTTCTGCTACAAACCGCCATTAAGGAAACCACACTGCACTGAGGTGCTCTGCACAGAACACCGGTTGTCAGGGACTAGTGGTATGAAGCAGGATATGCCAGAACCAGCTTAGCTACAACATAGTTATTCGTCGTGCAGATTTCTGTGCTAGATATCAGTGATGCAGAGAAGCCATTTCTAGGTGTAGTGCAAAGTGAGATCTGTGGTGTGCTGTGCACACTCGCTTTAGCTTTAGGTGCACTGCAGTGCTCTTCGCTATGCATAGTGGAAAGAGTGTATGGTATGCTTTCAAGAAGCAGAGAATATTGCTATGGTAGAGAGGTTTTAGAAGAAAAGTGCACATGCCAGGCGTGTTTTGGCAGTAGCAGAACTTCCCAGCAGAGTGTTCTGTGAGAGGGGTAGACGGCACTTCACCTCCCTCAGCCTGAAATCGCTTCTTGCTACAAACCGCCATTAAGGAAACCACACTGCACTGAGGTGCTCTGCACAGAACACCGGTTGTCAGGGACTAGTGGTATGAAGCAGGATATGCCAGAACCAGCTTAGCTACAACATAGTTATTCGTCGTGCAGATTTCTGTGCTAGATATCAGTGATGCAGAGAAGCCATTTCTAGGTGTAGTGCAAAGTGAGATCTGTGGTGTGCTGTGCACACTTTCGCTTTAGCTTTAGGTGCACTGCAGTGCTCTTCGCTATGCATAGTGGAAAGAGTGTATGGTATGCTTTCAAGAAGCAGAGAATATTGCTATGGTAGAGAGGTTTTAGAAGAAAAGTGCACATGCCAGGCGTGTTTTGGCAGTAGCAGAACTTCCCAGCAGAGTGTTCTGTGAGAGGGGTAGACGGCACTTCACCTCCTCAGCCTGAAATCGCTTCTTGCTACAAACCGCCATTAAGGAAACCACACTGCACTGAGGTGCTCTGCACAGAACACCGGTTGTCAGGGACTAGTGGTATGAAGCAGGATATGCCAGAACCAGCTTAGCTACAACATAGTTATTCGTCGTGCAGATTTCTGTGCTAGATATCAGTGATGCAGAGAAGCCATTTCTAGGTGTAGTGCAAAGTGAGATCTGTGGTGTGCTGTGCACACTTTCGCTTTAGCTTTAGGTGCACTGCAGTGCTCTTCGCTATGCATAGTGGAAAGAGTGTATGGTATGCTTTCAAGAAGCAGAGAATATTGCTATGGTAGAGAGGTTTTAGAAGAAAAGTGCACATGCCAGGCGTGTTTTGGCAGTAGCAGAACTTCCCAGCAGAGTGTTCTGTGAGAGGGGTAGACGGCACTTCACCTCCTCAGCCTGAAATCGCTTCTTGCTACAAACCGCCATTAAGGAAACCACACTGCACTGAGGTGCTCTGCACAGAACACCGGTTGTCAGGGACTAGTGGTATGAAGCAGGATATGCCAGAACCAGCTTAGCTACAACATAGTTATTCTGTCAGTGCAGATTTCTGTGCTAGATATCAGTGATGCAGAGAAGCCATTTCTAGGTGTAGTGCAAAGTGAGATCTGTGGTGTGCTGTGCACACTTTCGCTTTAGCTTTAGGTGCACTGCAGTGCTCTTCGCTATGCATAGTGGAAAGAGTGTATGGTATGCTTTCAAGAAGCAGAGAATATTGCTATGGTAGAGAGGTTTTAGAAGAAAAGTGCACATGCCAGGCGTGTTTTGGCAGTAGCAGAACTTCCCAGCAGAGTGTTCTGTGAGAGGGGTAGACGGCACTTCACCTCCCTCAGCCTGAAATCGCTTCTTGCTACAAACCGCCATTAAGGAAACCACACTGCACTGAGGTGCTCTGCACAGAACACCGGTTGTCAGGGACTAGTGGTATGAAGCAGGATATGCCAGAACCAGCTTAGCTACAACATAGTTATTCGTCGTGCAGATTTCTGTGCTAGATATCAGTGATGCAGAGAAGCCATTTCTAGGTGTAGTGCAAAGTGAGATCTGTGGTGTGCTGTGCACACTTTCGCTTTAGCTTTAGGTGCACTGCAGTGCTCTTCGCTATGCATAGTGGAAAGAGTGTATGGTATGCTTTCAAGAAGCAGAGAATATTGCTATGGTAGAGAGGTTTTAGAAGAAAAGTGCACATGCCAGGCGTGTTTTGGCAGTAGCAGAACTTCCCAGCAGAGTGTTCTGTGAGAGGGGTAGACGGCACTTCACCTCCCTCAGCCTGAAATCGCTTCTTGCTACAAACCGCCATTAAGGAAACCACACTGCACTGAGGTGCTCTGCACAGAACACCGGTTGTCAGGGACTAGTGGTATGAAGCAGGATATGCCAGAACCAGCTTAGCTACAACATAGTTATTCGTCGTGCAGATTTCTGTGCTAGATATCAGTGATGCAGAGAAGCCATTTCTAGGTGTAGTGCAAAGTGAGATCTGTGGTGTGCTGTGCACACTTTCGCTTTAGCTTTAGGTGCACTGCAGTGCTCTTCGCTATGCATAGTGGAAAGAGTGTATGGTATGCTTTCAAGAAGCAGAGAATATTGCTATGGTAGAGAGGTTTTAGAAGAAAAGTGCACATGCCAGGCGTGTTTTGGCAGTAGCAGAACTTCCCAGCAGAGTGTTCTGTGAGAGGGGTAGACGGCACTTCACCTCCTCAGCCTGAAATCGCTTCTTGCTACAAACCGCCATTAAGGAAACCACACTGCACTGAGGTGCTCTGCACAGAACACCGGTTGTCAGGGACTAGTGGTATGAAGCAGGATATGCCAGAACCAGCTTAGCTACAACATAGTTATTCGTCGTGCAGATTTCTGTGCTAGATATCAGTGATGCAGAGAAGCCATTTCTAGGTGTAGTGCAAAGTGAGATCTGTGGTGTGCTGTGCACACTTTCGCTTTAGCTTTAGGTGCACTGCAGTGCTCTTCGCTATGCATAGTGGAAAGAGTGTATGGTATGCTTTCAAGAAGCAGAGAATATTGCTATGGTAGAGAGGTTTTAGAAGAAAAGTGCACATGCCAGGCGTGTTTTGGCAGTAGCAGAACTTCCCAGCAGAGTGTTCTGTGAGAGGGGTAGACGGCACTTCACCTCCTCAGCCTGAAATCGCTTCTTGCTACAAACCGCCATTAAGGAAACCACACTGCACTGAGGTGCTCTGCACAGAACACCGGTTGTCAGGGACTAGTGGTATGAAGCAGGATATGCCAGAACCAGCTTAGCTACAACATAGTTATTCGTCGTGCAGATTTCTGTGCTAGATATCAGTGATGCAGAGAAGCCATTTCTAGGTGTAGTGCAAAGTGAGATCTGTGGTGTGCTGTGCACACTTTCGCTTTAGCTTTAGGTGCACTGCAGTGCTCTTCGCTATGCATAGTGGAAAGAGTGTATGGTATGCTTTCAAGAAGCAGAGAATATTGCTATGGTAGAGAGGTTTTAGAAGAAAAGTGCACATGCCAGGCGTGTTTTGGCAGTAGCAGAACTCTCCCAGCAGAGTGTTCTGTGAGAGGGGTAGACGGCACTTCACCTCCTCAGCCTGAAATCGCTTCCTGCTACAAACCGCCATTAAGGAAACCACACTGCACTGAGGTGCTCTGCACAGAACACCGGTTGTCAGGGACTAGTGGTATGAAGCAGGATATGCCAGAACCAGCTTAGCTACAACATAGTTATTCGTCGTGCAGATTTCTGTGCTAGATATCAGTGATGCAGAGAAGCCATTTCTAGGTGTAGTGCAAAGTGAGATCTGTGGTGTGCTGTGCACACTTTCGCTTTAGCTTTAGGTGCACTGCAGTGCTCTTCGCTATGCATAGTGGAAAGAGTGTATGGTATGCTTTCAAGAAGCAGAGAATATTGCTATGGTAGAGAGGTTTTAGAAGAAAAGTGCACATGCCAGGCGTGTTTTGGCAGTAGCAGAACTTCCCAGCAGAGTGTTCTGTGAGAGGGGTAGACGGCACTTCACCTCCTCAGCCTGAAATCGCTTCTGCTACAAACCGCCATTAAGGAAACCACACTGCACTGAGGTGCTCTGCACAGAACACCGGTTGTCAGGGACTAGTGGTATGAAGCAGGATATGCCAGAACCAGCTTAGCTACAACATAGTTATTCGTCGTGCAGATTTCTGTGCTAGATATCAGTGATGCAGAGAAGCCATTTCTAGGTGTAGTGCAAAGTGAGATCTGTGGTGTGCTGTGCACACTCGCTTTAGCTTTAGGTGCACTGCAGTGCTCTTCGCTATGCATAGTGGAAAGAGTGTATGGTATGCTTTCAAGAAGCAGAGAATATTGCTATGGTAGAGAGGTTTTAGAAGAAAAGTGCACATGCCAGGCGTGTTTTGGCAGTAGCAGAACTTCCCAGCAGAGTGTTCTGTGAGAGGGGTAGACGGCACTTCACCTCCTCAGCCTGAAATCGCTTCTGCTACAAACCGCCATTAAGGAAACCACACTGCACTGAGGTGCTCTGCACAGAACACCGGTTGTCAGGGACTAGTGGTATGAAGCAGGATATGCCAGAACCAGCTTAGCTACAACATAGTTATTCGTCGTGCAGATTTCTGTGCTAGATATCAGTGATGCAGAGAAGCCATTTCTAGGTGTAGTGCAAAGTGAGATCTGTGGTGTGCTGTGCACACTTTCGCTTTAGCTTTAGGTGCACTGCAGTGCTCTTCGCTATGCATAGTGGAAAGAGTGTATGGTATGCTTTCAAGAAGCAGAGAATATTGCTATGGTAGAGAGGTTTTAGAAGAAAAGTGCACATGCCAGGCGTGTTTTGGCAGTAGCAGAACTTCCCAGCAGAGTGTTCTGTGAGAGGGGTAGACGGCACTTCACCTCCTCAGCCTGAAATCGCTTCTGCTACAAACCGCCATTAAGGAAACCACACTGCACTGAGGTGCTCTGCACAGAACACCGGTTGTCAGGGACTAGTGGTATGAAGCAGGATATGCCAGAACCAGCTTAGCTACAACATAGTTATTCGTCGTGCAGATTTCTGTGCTAGATATCAGTGATGCAGAGAAGCCATTTCTAGGTGTAGTGCAAAGTGAGATCTGTGGTGTGCTGTGCACACTTCGCTTTAGCTTTAGGTGCACTGCAGTGCTCTTCGCTATGCATAGTGGAAAGAGTGTATGGTATGCTTTCAAGAAGCAGAGAATATTGCTATGGTAGAGAGGTTTTAGAAGAAAAGTGCACATGCCAGGCGTGTTTTGGCAGTAGCAGAACTTCCCAGCAGAGTGTTCTGTGAGAGGGGTAGACGGCACTTCACTTCCTCAGCCTGAAATCGCTTCTTGCTACAAACCGCCATTAAGGAAACCACACTGCACTGAGGTGCTCTGCACAGAACACCGGTTGTCAGGGACTAGTGGTATGAAGCAGGATATGCCAGAACCAGCTTAGCTACAACATAGTTATTCGTCGTGCAGATTTCTGTGCTAGATATCAGTGATGCAGAGAAGCCATTTCTAGGTGTAGTGCAAAGTGAGATCTGTGGTGTGCTGTGCACACTTTCGCTTTAGCTTTAGGTGCACTGCAGTGCTCTTCGCTATGCATAGTGGAAAGAGTGTATGGTATGCTTTCAAGAAGCAGAGAATATTGCTATGGTAGAGAGGTTTTAGAAGAAAAGTGCACATGCCAGGCGTGTTTTGGCAGTAGCAGAACTTCCCAGCAGAGTGTTCTGTGAGAGGGGTAGACGGCACTTCACCTCCTCAGCCTGAAATCGCTTCTTGCTACAAACCGCCATTAAGGAAACCACACTGCACTGAGGTGCTCTGCACAGAACACCGGTTGTCAGGGACTAGTGGTATGAAGCAGGATATGCCAGAACCAGCTTAGCTACAACATAGTTATTCGTCGTGCAGATTTCTGTGCTAGATATCAGTGATGCAGAGAAGCCATTTCTAGGTGTAGTGCAAAGTGAGATCTGTGGTGTGCTGTGCACACTTTCGCTTTAGCTTTAGGTGCACTGCAGTGCTCTTCGCTATGCATAGTGGAAAGAGTGTATGGTATGCTTTCAAGAAGCAGAGAATATTGCTATGGTAGAGAGGTTTTAGAAGAAAAGTGCACATGCCAGGCGTGTTTTGGCAGTAGCAGAACTTCCCAGCAGAGTGTTCTGTGAGAGGGGTAGACGGCACTTCACCTCCCTCAGCCTGAAATCGCTTCTTGCTACAAACCGCCATTAAGGAAACCACACTGCACTGAGGTGCTCTGCACAGAACACCGGTTGTCAGGGACTAGTGGTATGAAGCAGGATATGCCAGAACCAGCTTAGCTACAACATAGTTATTCGTCAGTGCAGATTTCTGTGCTAGATATCAGTGATGCAGAGAAGCCATTTCTAGGTGTAGTGCAAAGTGAGATCTGTGGTGTGCTGTGCACACTTTCGCTTTAGCTTTAGGTGCACTGCAGTGCTCTTCGCTATGCATAGTGGAAAGAGTGTATGGTATGCTTTCAAGAAGCAGAGAATATTGCTATGGTAGAGAGGTTTTAGAAGAAAAGTGCACATGCCAGGCGTAGTTTTGGCAGTAGCAGAACTTCCCAGCAGAGTGTTCTGTGAGAGGGGTAGACGGCACTTCACCTCCTCAGCCTGAAATCGCTTCTGCTACAAACCGCCATTAAGGAAACCACACTGCACTGAGGTGCTCTGCACAGAACACCGGTTGTCAGGGACTAGTGGTATGAAGCAGGATATGCCAGAACCAGCTTAGCTACAACATAGTTATTCGTCGTGCAGATTTCTGTGCTAGATATCAGTGATGCAGAGAAGCCATTTCTAGGTGTAGTGCAAAGTGAGATCTGTGGTGTGCTGTGCACACTTTCGCTTTAGCTTTAGGTGCACTGCAGTGCTCTTCGCTATGCATAGTGGAAAGAGTGTATGGTATGCTTTCAAGAAGCAGAGAATATTGCTATGGTAGAGAGGTTTTAGAAGAAAAGTGCACATGCCAGGCGTGTTTTGGCAGTAGCAGAACTTCCCAGCAGAGTGTTCTGTGAGAGGGGTAGACGGCACTTCACCTCCTCAGCCTGAAATCGCTTCTTGCTACAAACCGCCATTAAGGAAACCACACTGCACTGAGGTGCTCTGCACAGAACACCGGTTGTCAGGGACTAGTGGTATGAAGCAGGATATGCCAGAACCAGCTTAGCTACAACATAGTTATTCGTCGTGCAGATTTCTGTGCTAGATATCAGTGATGCAGAGAAGCCATTTCTAGGTGTAGTGCAAAGTGAGATCTGTGGTGTGCTGTGCACACTTTCGCTTTAGCTTTAGGTGCACTGCAGTGCTCTTCGCTATGCATAGTGGAAAGAGTGTATGGTATGCTTTCAAGAAGCAGAGAATATTGCTATGGTAGAGAGGTTTTAGAAGAAAAGTGCACATGCCAGGCGTGTTTTGGCAGTAGCAGAACTTCCCAGCAGAGTGTTCTGTGAGAGGGGTAGACGGCACTTCACCTCCCTCAGCCTGAAATCGCTTCTTGCTACAAACCGCCATTAAGGAAACCACACTGCACTGAGGTGCTCTGCACAGAACACCGGTTGTCAGGGACTAGTGGTATGAAGCAGGATATGCCAGAACCAGCTTAGCTACAACATAGTTATTCGTCGTGCAGATTTCTGTGCTAGATATCAGTGATGCAGAGAAGCCATTTCTAGGTGTAGTGCAAAGTGAGATCTGTGGTGTGCTGTGCACACTTTCGCTTTAGCTTTAGGTGCACTGCAGTGCTCTTCGCTATGCATAGTGGAAAGAGTGTATGGTATGCTTTCAAGAAGCAGAGAATATTGCTATGGTAGAGAGGTTTTAGAAGAAAAGTGCACATGCCAGGCGTGTTTTGGCAGTAGCAGAACTTCCCAGCAGAGTGTTCTGTGAGAGGGGTAGACGGCACTTCACCTCCTCAGCCTGAAATCGCTTCTTGCTACAAACCGCCATTAAGGAAACCACACTGCACTGAGGTGCTCTGCACAGAACACCGGTTGTCAGGGACTAGTGGTATGAAGCAGGATATGCCAGAACCAGCTTAGCTACAACATAGTTATTCGTCGTGCAGATTTCTGTGCTAGATATCAGTGATGCAGAGAAGCCATTTCTAGGTGTAGTGCAAAGTGAGATCTGTGGTGTGCTGTGCACACTCTCGCTTTAGCTTTAGGTGCACTGCAGTGCTCTTCGCTATGCATAGTGGAAAGAGTGTATGGTATGCTTTCAAGAAGCAGAGAATATTGCTATGGTAGAGAGGTTTTAGAAGAAAAGTGCACATGCCAGGCGTGTTTTGGCAGTAGCAGAACTTCCCAGCAGAGTGTTCTGTGAGAGGGGTAGACGGCACTTCACCTCCTCAGCCTGAAATCGCTTCTTGCTACAAACCGCCATTAAGGAAACCACACTGCACTGAGGTGCTCTGCACAGAATACCGGTTGTCAGGGACTAGTGGTATGAAGCAGGATATGCCAGAACCAGCTTAGCTACAACATAGTTATTCGTCGTGCAGATTTCTGTGCTAGATATCAGTGATGCAGAGAAGCCATTTCTAGGTGTAGTGCAAAGTGAGATCTGTGGTGTGCTGTGCACACTTTCGCTTTAGCTTTAGGTGCACTGCAGTGCTCTTCGCTATGCATAGTGGAAAGAGTGTATGGTATGCTTTCAAGAAGCAGAGAATATTGCTATGGTAGAGAGGTTTTAGAAGAAAAGTGCACATGCCAGGCGTGTTTTGGCAGTAGCAGAACTTCCCAGCAGAGTGTTCTGTGAGAGGGGTAGACGGCACTTCACCTCCTCAGCCTGAAATCGCTTCTTGCTACAAACCGCCATTAAGGAAACCACACTGCACTGAGGTGCTCTGCACAGAACACCGGTTGTCAGGGACTAGTGGTATGAAGCAGGATATGCCAGAACCAGCTTAGCTACAACATAGTTATTCGTCGTGCAGATTTCTGTGCTAGATATCAGTGATGCAGAGAAGCCATTTCTAGGTGTAGTGCAAAGTGAGATCTGTGGTGTGCTGTGCACACTTTCGCTTTAGCTTTAGGTGCACTGCAGTGCTCTTCGCTATGCATAGTGGAAAGAGTGTATGGTATGCTTTCAAGAAGCAGAGAATATTGCTATGGTAGAGAGGTTTTAGAAGAAAAGTGCACATGCCAGGCGTGTTTTGGCAGTAGCAGAACTTCCCAGCAGAGTGTTCTGTGAGAGGGGTAGACGGCACTTCACCTCCCTCAGCCTGAAATCGCTTCTTGCTACAAACCGCCATTAAGGAAACCACACTGCACTGAGGTGCTCTGCACAGAACACCGGTTGTCAGGGACTAGTGGTATGAAGCAGGATATGCCAGAACCAGCTTAGCTACAACATAGTTATTCGTCGTGCAGATTTCTGTGCTAGATATCAGTGATGCAGAGAAGCCATTTCTAGGTGTAGTGCAAAGTGAGATCTGTGGTGTGCTGTGCACACTTTCGCTTTAGCTTTAGGTGCACTGCAGTGCTCTTCGCTATGCATAGTGGAAAGAGTGTATGGTATGCTTTCAAGAAGCAGAGAATATTGCTATGGTAGAGAGGTTTTAGAAGAAAAGTGCACATGCCAGGCGTGTTTTGGCAGTAGCAGAACTTCCCAGCAGAGTGTTCTGTGAGAGGGGTAGACGGCACTTCACCTCCCTCAGCCTGAAATCGCTTCTTGCTACAAACCGCCATTAAGGAAACCACACTGCACTGAGGTGCTCTGCACAGAACACCGGTTGTCAGGGACTAGTGGTATGAAGCAGGATATGCCAGAACCAGCTTAGCTACAACATAGTTATTCGTCGTGCAGATTTCTGTGCTAGATATCAGTGATGCAGAGAAGCCATTTCTAGGTGTAGTGCAAAGTGAGATCTGTGGTGTGCTGTGCACACTTTCGCTTTAGCTTTAGGTGCACTGCAGTGCTCTTCGCTATGCATAGTGGAAAGAGTGTATGGTATGCTTTCAAGAAGCAGAGAATATTGCTATGGTAGAGAGGTTTTAGAAGAAAAGTGCACATGCCAGGCGTGTTTTTGGCAGTAGCAGAACTTCCCAGCAGAGTGTTCTGTGAGAGGGGTAGACGGCACTTCACCTCCTCAGCCTGAAATCGCTTCTGCTACAAACCGCCATTAAGGAAACCACACTGCACTGAGGTGCTCTGCACAGAACACCGGTTGTCAGGGACTAGTGGTATGAAGCAGGATATGCCAGAACCAGCTTAGCTACAACATAGTTATTCGTCGTGCAGATTTCTGTGCTAGATATCAGTGATGCAGAGAAGCCATTTCTAGGTGTAGTGCAAAGTGAGATCTGTGGTGTGCTGTGCACACTTTCGCTTTAGCTTTAGGTGCACTGCAGTGCTCTTCGCTATGCATAGTGGAAAGAGTGTATGGTATGCTTTCAAGAAGCAGAGAATATTGCTATGGTAGAGAGGTTTTAGAAGAAAAGTGCACATGCCAGGCGTGTTTTGGCAGTAGCAGAACTTCCCAGCAGAGTGTTCTGTGAGAGGGGTAGACGGCACTTCACCTCCCTCAGCCTGAAATCGCTTCTTGCTACAAACCGCCATTAAGGAAACCACACTGCACTGAGGTGCCCTGCACAGAACACCGGTTGTCAGGGACTAGTGGTATGAAGCAGGATATGCCAGAACCAGCTTAGCTACAACATAGTTATTCTGTCAGGCAGATTTCTGTGCTAGATATCAGTGATGCAGAGAAGCCATTTCTAGGTGTAGTGCAAAGTGAGATCTGTGGTGTGCTGTGCACACTTTCGCTTAGCTTTAGGTGCACTGCAGTGCTCTTCGCTATGCATAGTGGAAAGAGTGTATGGTATGCTTTCAAGAAGCAGAGAATATTGCTATGGTAGAGAGGTTTTAGAAGAAAAGTGCACATGCCAGGCGTGTTTTGGCAGTAGCAGAACTTCCCAGCAGAGTGTTCTGTGAGAGGGGTAGACGGCACTTCACCTCCTCAGCCTGAAATCGCTTCTTGCTACAAACCGCCATTAAGGAAACCACACTGCACTGAGGTGCTCTGCACAGAACACCGGTTGTCAGGGACTAGTGGTATGAAGCAGGATATGCCAGAACCAGCTTAGCTACAACATAGTTATTCGTCGTGCAGATTTCTGTGCTAGATATCAGTGATGCAGAGAAGCCATTTCTAGGTGTAGTGCAAAGTGAGATCTGTGGTGTGCTGTGCACACTTTCGCTTTAGCTTTAGGTGCACTGCAGTGCTCTTCGCTATGCATAGTGGAAAGAGTGTATGGTATGCTTTCAAGAAGCAGAGAATATTGCTATGGTAGAGAGGTTTTAGAAGAAAAGTGCACATGCCAGGCGTGTTTTGGCAGTAGCAGAACTTCCCAGCAGAGTGTTCTGTGAGAGGGGTAGACGGCACTTCACCTCCCTCAGCCTGAAATCGCTTCTTGCTACAAACCGCCATTAAGGAAACCACACTGCACTGAGGTGCTCTGCACAGAACACCGGTTGTCAGGGACTAGTGGTATGAAGCAGGATATGCCAGAACCAGCTTAGCTACAACATAGTTATTCGTCGTGCAGATTTCTGTGCTAGATATCAGTGATGCAGAGAAGCCATTTCTAGGTGTAGTGCAAAGTGAGATCTGTGGTGTGCTGTGCACACTTTCGCTTTAGCTTTAGGTGCACTGCAGTGCTCTTCGCTATGCATAGTGGAAAGAGTGTATGGTATGCTTTCAAGAAGCAGAGAATATTGCTATGGTAGAGAGGTTTTAGAAGAAAAGTGCACATGCCAGGCGTGTTTTGGCAGTAGCAGAACTTCCCAGCAGAGTGTTCTGTGAGAGGGGTAGACGGCACTTCACCTCCTCAGCCTGAAATCGCTTCTTGCTACAAACCGCCATTAAGGAAACCACACTGCACTGAGGTGCTCTGCACAGAACACCGGTTGTCAGGGACTAGTGGTATGAAGCAGGATATGCCAGAACCAGCTTAGCTACAACATAGTTATTCGTCGTGCAGATTTCTGTGCTAGATATCAGTGATGCAGAGAAGCCATTTCTAGGTGTAGTGCAAAGTGAGATCTGTGGTGTGCTGTGCACACTTTCGCTTTAGCTTTAGGTGCACTGCAGTGCTCTTCGCTATGCATAGTGGAAAGAGTGTATGGTATGCTTTCAAGAAGCAGAGAATATTGCTATGGTAGAGAGGTTTTAGAAGAAAAGTGCACATGCCAGGCGTGTTTTGGCAGTAGCAGAACTTCCCAGCAGAGTGTTCTGTGAGAGGGGTAGACGGCACTTCACCTCCTCAGCCTGAAATCGCTTCTTGCTACAAACCGCCATTAAGGAAACCACACTGCACTGAGGTGCTCTGCACAGAACACCGGTTGTCAGGGACTAGTGGTATGAAGCAGGATATGCCAGAACCAGCTTAGCTACAACATAGTTATTCGTCGTGCAGATTTCTGTGCTAGATATCAGTGATGCAGAGAAGCCATTTCTAGGTGTAGTGCAAAGTGAGATCTGTGGTGTGCTGTGCACACTTTCGCTTTAGCTTTAGGTGCACTGCAGTGCTCTTCGCTATGCATAGTGGAAAGAGTGTATGGTATGCTTTCAAGAAGCAGAGAATATTGCTATGGTAGAGAGGTTTTAGAAGAAAAGTGCACATGCCAGGCGTGTTTTGGCAGTAGCAGAACTTCCCAGCAGAGTGTTCTGTGAGAGGGGTAGACGGCACTTCACCTCCCTCAGCCTGAAATCGCTTTTTGCTACAAACCGCCATTAAGGAAACCACACTGCACTGAGGTGCTCTGCACAGAACACCGGTTGTCAGGGACTAGTGGTATGAAGCAGGATATGCCAGAACCAGCTTAGCTACAACATAGTTATTCGTCGTGCAGATTTCTGTGCTAGATATCAGTGATGCAGAGAAGCCATTTCTAGGTGTAGTGCAAAGTGAGATCTGTGGTGTGCTGTGCACACTTTCGCTTTAGCTTTAGGTGCACTGCAGTGCTCTTCGCTATGCATAGTGGAAAGAGTGTATGGTATGCTTTCAAGAAGCAGAGAATATTGCTATGGTAGAGAGGTTTTAGAAGAAAAGTGCACATGCCAGGCGTGTTTTGGCAGTAGCAGAACTTCCCAGCAGAGTGTTCTGTGAGAGGGGTAGACGGCACTTCACCTCCTCAGCCTGAAATCGCTTCTTGCTACAAACCGCCATTAAGGAAACCACACTGCACTGAGGTGCTCTGCACAGAACACCGGTTGTCAGGGACTAGTGGTATGAAGCAGGATATGCCAGAACCAGCTTAGCTACAACATAGTTATTCGTCGTGCAGATTTCTGTGCTAGATATCAGTGATGCAGAGAAGCCATTTCTAGGTGTAGTGCAAAGTGAGATCTGTGGTGTGCTGTGCACACTTTCGCTTTAGCTTTAGGTGCACTGCAGTGCTCTTCGCTATGCATAGTGGAAAGAGTGTATGGTATGCTTTCAAGAAGCAGAGAATATTGCTATGGTAGAGAGGTTTTAGAAGAAAAGTGCACATGCCAGGCGTGTTTTGGCAGTAGCAGAACTTCCCAGCAGAGTGTTCTGTGAGAGGGGTAGACGGCACTTCACCTCCCTCAGCCTGAAATCGCTTCTTGCTACAAACCGCCATTAAGGAAACCACACTGCACTGAGGTGCTCTGCACAGAACACCGGTTGTCAGGGACTAGTGGTATGAAGCAGGATATGCCAGAACCAGCTTAGCTACAACATAGTTATTCGTCGTGCAGATTTCTGTGCTAGATATCAGTGATGCAGAGAAGCCATTTCTAGGTGTAGTGCAAAGTGAGATCTGTGGTGTGCTGTGCACACTTTCGCTTTAGCTTTAGGTGCACTGCAGTGCTCTTCGCTATGCATAGTGGAAAGAGTGTATGGTATGCTTTCAAGAAGCAGAGAATATTGCTATGGTAGAGAGGTTTTAGAAGAAAAGTGCACATGCCAGGCGTGTTTTGGCAGTAGCAGAACTTCCCAGCAGAGTGTTCTGTGAGAGGGGTAGACGGCACTTCACCTCCCTCAGCCTGAAATCGCTTCTTGCTACAAACCGCCATTAAGGAAACCACACTGCACTGAGGTGCTCTGCACAGAACACCGGTTGTCAGGGACTAGTGGTATGAAGCAGGATATGCCAGAACCAGCTTAGCTACAACATAGTTATTCGTCGTGCAGATTTCTGTGCTAGATATCAGTGATGCAGAGAAGCCATTTCTAGGTGTAGTGCAAAGTGAGATCTGTGGTGTGCTGTGCACACTTTCGCTTTAGCTTTAGGTGCACTGCAGTGCTCTTCGCTATGCATAGTGGAAAGAGTGTATGGTATGCTTTCAAGAAGCAGAGAATATTGCTATGGTAGAGAGGTTTTAGAAGAAAAGTGCACATGCCAGGCGTGTTTTGGCAGTAGCAGAACTTCCCAGCAGAGTGTTCTGTGAGAGGGGTAGACGGCACTTCACTTTCCTCAGCCAGAAATCGCTTCTTGCTCCAAACCGCCATTAAGGAAACCACACTGCACTGAGGTGCTCTGCACAGAACACCGGTTGTCAGGGACTAGTGGTATGAAGCAGGATATGCCAGAACCAGCTTAGCTACAACATAGTTATTCGTCGTGCAGATTTCTGTGCTAGATATCAGTGATGCAGAGAAGCCATTTCTAGGTGTAGTGCAAAGTGAGATCTGTGGTGTGCTGTGCACACTTTCGCTTTAGCTTTAGGTGCACTGCAGTGCTCTTCGCTATGCATAGTGGAAAGAGTGTATGGTATGCTTTCAAGAAGCAGAGAATATTGCTATGGTAGAGAGGTTTTAGAAGAAAAGTGCACATGCCAGGCGTGTTTTGGCAGTAGCAGAACTTCCCAGCAGAGTGTTCTGTGAGAGGGGTAGACGGCACTTCACCTCCCTCAGCCTGAAATCGCTTCTTGCTACAAACCGCCATTAAGGAAACCACACTGCACTGAGGGTGCTCTGCACAGAACACCGGTTGTCAGGGACTAGTGGTATGAAGCAGGATATGCCAGAACCAGCTTAGCTACAACATAGTTATTCGTCGTGCAGATTTCTGTGCTAGATATCAGTGATGCAGAGAAGCCATTTCTAGGTGTAGTGCAAAGTGAGATCTGTGGTGTGCTGTGCACACTTTCGCTTTAGCTTTAGGTGCACTGCAGTGCTCTTCGCTATGCATAGTGGAAAGAGTGTATGGTATGCTTTCAAGAAGCAGAGAATATTGCTATGGTAGAGAGGTTTTAGAAGAAAAGTGCACATGCCAGGCGTGTTTTGGCAGTAGCAGAACTTCCCAGCAGAGTGTTCTGTGAGAGGGGTAGACGGCACTTCACCTCCCTCAGCCTGAAATCGCTTCTGCTACAAACCGCCATTAAGGAAACCACACTGCACTGAGGTGCTCTGCACAGAACACCGGCTGTCAGGACTAGTGGTATGAAGCAGGATATGCCAGAACCAGCTTAGCTACAACATAGTTATTCGTCGTGCAGATTTCTGTGCTAGATATCAGTGATGCAGAGAAGCCATTTCTAGGTGTAGTGCAAAGTGAGATCTGTGGTGTGCTGTGCACACTTTCGCTTTAGCTTTAGGTGCACTGCAGTGCTCTTCGCTATGCATAGTGGAAAGAGTGTATGGTATGCTTTCAAGAAGCAGAGAATATTGCTATGGTAGAGAGGTTTTAGAAGAAAAGTGCACATGCCAGGCGTGTTTTGGCAGTAGCAGAACTTCCCAGCAGAGTGTTCTGTGAGAGGGGTAGACGGCACTTCACCTCCCTCAGCCTGAAATCGCTTCTTGCTACAAACCGCCATTAAGGAAACCACACTGCACTGAGGTGCTCTGCACAGAACACCGGTTGTCAGGGACTAGTGGTATGAAGCAGGATATGCCAGAACCAGCTTAGCTACAACATAGTTATTCGTCGTGCAGATTTCTGTGCTAGATATCAGTGATGCAGAGAAGCCATTTCTAGGTGTAGTGCAAAGTGAGATCTGTGGTGTGCTGTGCACACTTTCGCTTTAGCTTTAGGTGCACTGCAGTGCTCTTCGCTATGCATAGTGGAAAGAGTGTATGGTATGCTTTCAAGAAGCAGAGAATATTGCTATGGTAGAGAGGTTTTAGAAGAAAAGTGCACATGCCAGGCGTGTTTTGGCAGTAGCAGAACTTCCCAGCAGAGTGTTCTGTGAGAGGGGTAGACGGCACTTCACCTCCCTCAGCCTGAAATCGCTTCTTGCTACAAACCGCCATTAAGGAAACCACACTGCACTGAGGTGCTCTGCACAGAACACCGGTTGTCAGGGACTAGTGGTATGAAGCAGGATATGCCAGAACCAGCTTAGCTACAACATAGTTATTCGTCGTGCAGATTTCTGTGCTAGATATCAGTGATGCAGAGAAGCCATTTCTAGGTGTAGTGCAAAGTGAGATCTGTGGTGTGCTGTGCACACTTTCGCTTTAGCTTTAGGTGCACTGCAGTGCTCTTCGCTATGCATAGTGGAAAGAGTGTATGGTATGCTTTCAAGAAGCAGAGAATATTGCTATGGTAGAGAGGTTTTAGAAGAAAAGTGCACATGCCAGGCGTGTTTTGGCAGTAGCAGAACTTCCCAGCAGAGTGTTCTGTGAGAGGGGTAGACGGCACTTCACCTCCTCAGCCTGAAATCGCTTCTTGCTACAAACCGCCATTAAGGAAACCACACTGCACTGAGGTGCTCTGCACAGAACACCGGTTGTCAGGGACTAGTGGTATGAAGCAGGATATGCCAGAACCAGCTTAGCTACAACATAGTTATTCGTCGTGCAGATTTCTGTGCTAGATATCAGTGATGCAGAGAAGCCATTTCTAGGTGTAGTGCAAAGTGAGATCTGTGGTGTGCTGTGCACACTTTCGCTTTAGCTTTAGGTGCACTGCAGTGCTCTTCGCTATGCATAGTGGAAAGAGTGTATGGTATGCTTTCAAGAAGCAGAGAATATTGCTATGGTAGAGAGGTTTTAGAAGAAAAGTGCACATGCCAGGCGTGTTTTGGCAGTAGCAGAACTTCCCAGCAGAGTGTTCTGTGAGAGGGGTAGACGGCACTTCACCTCCTCAGCCTGAAATCGCTTCTTGCTACAAACCGCCATTAAGGAAACCACACTGCACTGAGGTGCTCTGCACAGAACACCGGTTGTCAGGGACTAGTGGTATGAAGCAGGATATGCCAGAACCAGCTTAGCTACAACATAGTTATTCGTCGTGCAGATTTCTGTGCTAGATATCAGTGATGCAGAGAAGCCATTTCTAGGTGTAGTGCAAAGTGAGATCTGTGGTGTGCTGTGCACACTTTCGCTTTAGCTTTAGGT
>JAKWBO010001049.1:0-20068 GCA_034336685.1 Luscinia luscinia
TGGGAAGTTCTGCTACTGCCAAAACACGCCTGGCATGTGCACTTTTCTTCTAAAACCTCTCTACCATAGCAATATTCTCTGCTTCTTGAAAGCATAC
This sequence comes from Luscinia luscinia, assembly GCA_034336685.1. Taxonomy (NCBI): domain Eukaryota; kingdom Metazoa; phylum Chordata; class Aves; order Passeriformes; family Muscicapidae; genus Luscinia; species Luscinia luscinia. Next base: position 98 of record JAKWBO010001049.1, read on the forward strand.
CATACACTCTTTCCACTATGCATAGCGAAGAGCACTGCAGTGCACCTAAAGCTAAAGCGAAAGTGTGCACAGCACACCACAGATCTCACTTTGCACTACACCTAGAAATGGCTTCTCTGCATCACTGATATCTAGCACAGAAATCTGCACGACGAATAACTATGTTGTAGCTAAGCTGGTTCTGGCATATCCTGCTTCATACCACTAGTCCCTGACAACTGGTATTCTGTGCAGAGCACCTCAGTGCAGTGTGGTTTCCTTAATGGCGGTTTGTAGCAAGAAGCGATTTCTGGCTGAGGGAGGTGAAGTGCCGTCTACCCCTCTCACAGAACACTCTGCTGGGAAGTTCTGCTACTGCCAAAACACGCCTGGCATGTGCACTTTTCTTCTAAAACCTCTCTACCATAGCAATATTCTCTGCTTCTTGAAAGCATACCATACACTCTTTCCACTATGCATAGCGAAGAGCACTGCAGTGCACCTAAAGCTAAAGCGAAAGTGTGCACAGCACACCACAGATCTCACTTTGCACTACACCTAGAAATGGCTTCTCTGCATCACTGATATCTAGCACAGAAATCTGCACGACGAATAACTATGTTGTAGCTAAGCTGGTTCTGGCATATCCTGCTTCATACCACTAGTCCCTGACAACTGGTATTCTGTGCAGAGCACCTCAGTGCAGTGTGGTTTCCTTAATGGCGGTTTGTAGCAAGAAGCGATTTCTGGCTGAGGGAGGTGAAGTGCCGTCTACCCCTCTCACAGAACACTCTGCTGGGAAGTTCTGCTACTGCCAAAACACGCCTGGCATGTGCACTTTTCTTCTAAAACCTCTCTACCATAGCAATATTCTCTGCTTCTTGAAAGCATACCATACACTCTTTCCACTATGCATAGCGAAGAGCACTGCAGTGCACCTAAAGCTAAAGCGAAAGTGTGCACAGCACACCACAGATCTCACTTTGCACTACACCTAGAAATGGCTTCTCTGCATCACTGATATCTAGCACAGAAATCTGCACGACGAATAACTATGTTGTAGCTAAGCTGGTTCTGGCATATCCTGCTTCATACCACTAGTCCCTGACAGCTGGTATTCTGTGCAGAGCACCTCAGTGCAGTGTGGTTTCCTTAATGGCGGTTTGTAGCAAGAAGCGATTTCTGGCTGAGGAGGTGAAGTGCCGTCTACCCCTCTCACAGAACACTCTGCTGGGAAGTTCTGCTACTGCCAAAACACGCCTGGCATGTGCACTTTTCTTCTAAAACCTCTCTACCATAGCAATATTCTCTGCTTCTTGAAAGCATACCATACACTCTTTCCACTATGCATAGCGAAGAGCACTGCAGTGCACCTAAAGCTAAAGCGAAAGTGTGCACAGCACACCACAGATCTCACTTTGCACTACACCTAGAAATGGCTTCTCTGCATCACTGATATCTAGCACAGAAATCTGCACGACGAATAACTATGTTGTAGCTAAGCTGGTTCTGGCATATCCTGCTTCATACCACTAGTCCCTGACAACTGGTATTCTGTGCAGAGCACCTCAGTGCAGTGTGGTTTCCTTAATGGCGGTTTGTAGCAAGAAGCGATTTCTGGCTAAGGGAGGTGAAGTGCCGTCTACCCCTCTCACAGAACACTCTGCTGGGAAGTTCTGCTACTGCCAAAACACGCCTGGCATGTGCACTTTTCTTCTAAAACCTCTCTACCATAGCAATATTCTCTGCTTCTTGAAAGCATACCATACACTCTTTCCACTATGCATAGCGAAGAGCACTGCAGTGCACCTAAAGCTAAAGCGAAAGTGTGCACAGCACACCACAGATCTCACTTTGCACTACACCTAGAAATGGCTTCTCTGCATCACTGATATCTAGCACAGAAATCTGCACGACGAATAACTATGTTGTAGCTAAGCTGGTTCTGGCATATCCTGCTTCATACCACTAGTCCCTGACAACTGGTATTCTGTGCAGAGCACCTCAGTGCAGTGTGGTTTCCTTAATGGCGGTTTGTAGCAAGAAGCGATTTCTGGCTGAGGGAGGTGAAGTGCCGTCTACCCCTCTCACAGAACACTCTGCTGGGAAGTTCTGCTACTGCCAAAACACGCCTGGCATGTGCACTTTTCTTCTAAAACCTCTCTACCATAGCAATATTCTCTGCTTCTTGAAAGCATACCATACACTCTTTCCACTATGCATAGCGAAGAGCACTGCAGTGCACCTAAAGCTAAAGCGAAGTGTGCACAGCACACCACAGATCTCACTTTGCACTACACCTAGAAATGGCTTCTCTGCATCACTGATATCTAGCACAGAAATCTGCACGACGAATAACTATGTTGTAGCTAAGCTGGTTCTGGCATATCCTGCTTCATACCACTAGTCCCTGACAACTGGTATTCTGTGCAGAGCACCTCAGTGCAGTGTGGTTTCCTTAATGGCGGTTTGTAGCAAGAAGCGATTTCTGGCTGAGGGAGGTGAAGTGCCGTCTACCCCTCTCACAGAACACTCTGCTGGGAAGTTCTGCTACTGCCAAAACACGCCTGGCATGTGCACTTTTCTTCTAAAACCTCTCTACCATAGCAATATTCTCTGCTTCTTGAAAGCATACCATACACTCTTTCCACTATGCATAGCGAAGAGCACTGCAGTGCACCTAAAGCTAAAGCGAAAGTGTGCACAGCACACCACAGATCTCACTTTGCACTACACCTAGAAATGGCTTCTCTGCATCACTGATATCTAGCACAGAAATCTGCACGACGAATAACTATGTTGTAGCTAAGCTGGTTCTGGCATATCCTGCTTCATACCACTAGTCCCTGACAACTGGTATTCTGTGCAGAGCACCTCAGTGCAGTGTGGTTTCCTTAATGGCGGTTTGTAGCAAGAAGCGATTTCTGGCTGAGGGAGGTGAAGTGCCGTCTACCCCTCTCACAGAACACTCTGCTGGGAAGTTCTGCTACTGCCAAAACACGCCTGGCATGTGCACTTTTCTTCTAAAACCTCTCTACCATAGCAATATTCTCTGCTTCTTGAAAGCATACCATACACTCTTTCCACTATGCATAGCGAAGAGCACTGCAGTGCACCTAAAGCTAAAGCGAAAGTGTGCACAGCACACCACAGATCTCACTTTGCACTACACCTAGAAATGGCTTCTCTGCATCACTGATATCTAGCACAGAAATCTGCACGACGAATAACTATGTTGTAGCTAAGCTGGTTCTGGCATATCCTGCTTCATACCACTAGTCCCTGACAACTGGTATTCTGTGCAGAGCACCTCAGTGCAGTGTGGTTTCCTTAATGGCGGTTTGTAGCAAGAAGCGATTTCTGGCTGAGGGAGGTGAAGTGCCGTCTACCCCTCTCACAGAACACTCTGCTGGGAAGTTCTGCTACTGCCAAAACACGCCTGGCATGTGCACTTTTCTTCTAAAACCTCTCTACCATAGCAATATTCTCTGCTTCTTGAAAGCATACCATACACTCTTTCCACTATGCATAGCGAAGAGCACTGCAGTGCACCTAAAGCTAAAGCGAAAGTGTGCACAGCACACCACAGATCTCACTTTGCACTACACCTAGAAATGGCTTCTCTGCATCACTGATATCTAGCACAGAAATCTGCACGACGAATAACTATGTTGTAGCTAAGCTGGTTCTGGCATATCCTGCTTCATACCACTAGTCCCTGACAACTGGTATTCTGTGCAGAGCACCTCAGTGCAGTGTGGTTTCCTTAATGGCGGTTTGTAGCAAGAAGCGATTTCTGGCTGAGGGAGGTGAAGTGCCGTCTACCCCTCTCACAGAACACTCTGCTGGGAAGTTCTGCTACTGCCAAAACACGCCTGGCATGTGCACTTTTCTTCTAAAACCTCTCTACCATAGCAATATTCTCTGCTTCTTGAAAGCATACCATACACTCTTTCCACTATGCATAGCGAAGAGCACTGCAGTGCACCTAAAGCTAAAGCGAAAGTGTGCACAGCACACCACAGATCTCACTTTGCACTACACCTAGAAATGGCTTCTCTGCATCACTGATATCTAGCACAGAAATCTGCACGACGAATAACTATGTTGTAGCTAAGCTGGTTCTGGCATATCCTGCTTCATACCACTAGTCCCTGACAACTGGTATTCTGTGCAGAGCACCTCAGTGCAGTGTGGTTTCCTTAATGGCGGTTTGTAGCAAGAAGCGATTTCTGGCTGAGGGAGGTGAAGTGCCGTCTACCCCTCTCACAGAACACTCTGCTGGGAAGTTCTGCTACTGCCAAAACACGCCTGGCATGTGCACTTTTCTTCTAAAACCTCTCTACCATAGCAATATTCTCTGCTTCTTGAAAGCATACCATACACTCTTTCCACTATGCATAGCGAAGAGCACTGCAGTGCACCTAAAGCTAAAGCGAAAGTGTGCACAGCACACCACAGATCTCACTTTGCACTACACCTAGAAATGGCTTCTCTGCATCACTGATATCTAGCACAGAAATCTGCACGACGAATAACTATGTTGTAGCTAAGCTGGTTCTGGCATATCCTGCTTCATACCACTAGTCCCTGACAACTGGTATTCTGTGCAGAGCACCTCAGTGCAGTGTGGTTTCCTTAATGGCGGTTTGTAGCAAGAAGCGATTTCTGGCTGAGGGAGGTGAAGTGCCGTCTACCCCTCTCACAGAACACTCTGCTGGGAAGTTCTGCTACTGCCAAAACACGCCTGGCATGTGCACTTTTCTTCTAAAACCTCTCTACCATAGCAATATTCTCTGCTTCTTGAAAGCATACCATACACTCTTTCCACTATGCATAGCGAAGAGCACTGCAGTGCACCTAAAGCTAAAGCGAAAGTGTGCACAGCACACCACAGATCTCACTTTGCACTACACCTAGAAATGGCTTCCCTGCATCACTGATATCTAGCACAGAAATCTGCACGACGAATAACTATGTTGTAGCTAAGCTGGTTCTGGCATATCCTGCTTCATACCACTAGTCCCTGACAACCGGTATTCTGTGCAGAGCACCTCAGTGCAGTGTGGTTTCCTTAATGGCGGTTTGTAGCAAGAAGCGATTTCTGGCTGAGGGAGGTGAAGTGCCGTCTACCCCTCTCACAGAACACTCTGCTGGGAAGTTCTGCTACTGCCAAAACACGCCTGGCATGTGCACTTTTCTTCTAAAACCTCTCTACCATAGCAATATTCTCTGCTTCTTGAAAGCATACCATCCACTCTTTCCACTATGCATAGCGAAGAGCACTGCAGTGCACCTAAAGCTAAAGCGAAAGTGTGCACAGCACACCACAGATCTCACTTTGCACTACACCTAGAAATGGCTTCTCTGCATCACTGATATCTAGCACAGAAATCTGCACGACGAATAACTATGTTGTAGCTAAGCTGGTTCTGGCATATCCTGCTTCATACCACTAGTCCCTGACAACTGGTATTCTGTGCAGAGCACCTCAGTGCAGTGTGGTTTCCTTAATGGCGGTTTGTAGCAAGAAGCGATTTCTGGCTGAGGGAGGTGAAGTGCCGTCTACCCCTCTCACAGAACACTCTGCTGGGAAGTTCTGCTACTGCCAAAACACGCCTGGCATGTGCACTTTTCTTCTAAAACCTCTCTACCATAGCAATATTCTCTGCTTCTTGAAAGCATACCATACACTCTTTCCACTATGCATAGCGAAGAGCACTGCAGTGCACCTAAAGCTAAAGCGAAAGTGTGCACAGCACACCACAGATCTCACTTTGCACTACACCTAGAAATGGCTTCTCTGCATCACTGATATCTAGCACAGAAATCTGCACGACGAATAACTATGTTGTAGCTAAGCTGGTTCTGGCATATCCTGCTTCATACCACTAGTCCCTGACAACTGGTATTCTGTGCAGAGCACCTCAGTGCAGTGTGGTTTCCTTAATGGCGGTTTGTAGCAAGAAGCGATTTCTGGCTGAGGGAGGTGAAGTGCCGTCTACCCCTCTCACAGAACACTCTGCTGGGAAGTTCTGCTACTGCCAAAACACGCCTGGCATGTGCACTTTTCTTCTAAAACCTCTCTACCATAGCAATATTCTCTGCTTCTTGAAAGCATACCATACACTCTTTCCACTATGCATAGCGAAGAGCACTGCAGTGCACCTAAAGCTAAAGCGAAAGTGTGCACAGCACACCACAGATCTCACTTTGCACTACACCTAGAAATGGCTTCTCTGCATCACTGATATCTAGCACAGAAATCTGCACGACGAATAACTATGTTGTAGCTAAGCTGGTTCTGGCATATCCTGCTTCATACCACTAGTCCCTGACAACTGGTATTCTGTGCAGAGCACCTCAGTGCAGTGTGGTTTCCTTAATGGCGGTTTGTAGCAAGAAGCGATTTCTGGCTGAGGAGGTGAAGTGCCGTCTACCCCTCTCACAGAACACTCTGCTGGGAAGTTCTGCTACTGCCAAAACACGCCTGGCATGTGCACTTTTCTTCTAAAACCTCTCTACCATAGCAATATTCTCTGCTTCTTGAAAGCATACCATACACTCTTTCCACTATGCATAGCGAAGAGCACTGCAGTGCACCTAAAGCTAAAGCGAAAGTGTGCACAGCACACCACAGATCTCACTTTGCACTACACCTAGAAATGGCTTCTCTGCATCACTGATATCTAGCACAGAAATCTGCACGACGAATAACTATGTTGTAGCTAAGCTGGTTCTGGCATATCCTGCTTCATACCACTAGTCCCTGACAACTGGTATTCTGTGCAGAGCACCTCAGTGCAGTGTGGTTTCCTTAATGGCGGTTTGTAGCAAGAAGCGATTTCTGGCTGAGGGAGGTGAAGTGCCGTCTACCCCTCTCACAGAACACTCTGCTGGGAAGTTCTGCTACTGCCAAAACACGCCTGGCATGTGCACTTTTCTTCTAAAACCTCTCTACCATAGCAATATTCTCTGCTTCTTGAAAGCATACCATACACTCTTTCCACTATGCATAGCGAAGAGCACTGCAGTGCACCTAAAGCTAAAGCGAAAGTGTGCACAGCACACCACAGATCTCACTTTGCACTACACCTAGAAATGGCTTCTCTGCATCACTGATATCTAGCACAGAAATCTGCACGACGAATAACTATGTTGTAGCTAAGCTGGTTCTGGCATATCCTGCTTCATACCACTAGTCCCTGACAACCGGTATTCTGTGCAGAGCACCTCAGTGCAGTGTGGTTTCCTTAATGGCGGTTTGTAGCAAGAAGCGATTTCTGGCTGAGGGAGGTGAAGTGCCGTCTACCCCTCTCACAGAACACTCTGCTGGGAAGTTCTGCTACTGCCAAAACACGCCTGGCATGTGCACTTTTCTTCTAAAACCTCTCTACCATAGCAATATTCTCTGCTTCTTGAAAGCATACCATACACTCTTTCCACTATGCATAGCGAAGAGCACTGCAGTGCACCTAAAGCTAAAGCGAAAGTGTGCACAGCACACCACAGATCTCACTTTGCACTACACCTAGAAATGGCTTCTCTGCATCACTGATATCTAGCACAGAAATCTGCACGACGAATAACTATGTTGTAGCTAAGCTGGTTCTGGCATATCCTGCTTCATACCACTAGTCCCTGACAACTGGTATTCTGTGCAGAGCACCTCAGTGCAGTGTGGTTTCCTTAATGGCGGTTTGTAGCAAGAAGCGATTTCTGGCTGAGGGAGGTGAAGTGCCGTCTACCCCTCTCACAGAACACTCTGCTGGGAAGTTCTGCTACTGCCAAAACACGCCTGGCATGTGCACTTTTCTTCTAAAACCTCTCTACCATAGCAATATTCTCTGCTTCTTGAAAGCATACCATACACTCTTTCCACTATGCATAGCGAAGAGCACTGCAGTGCACCTAAAGCTAAAGCGAAAGTGTGCACAGCACACCACAGATCTCACTTTGCACTACACCTAGAAATGGCTTCTCTGCATCACTGATATCTAGCACAGAAATCTGCACGACGAATAACTATGTTGTAGCTAAGCTGGTTCTGGCATATCCTGCTTCATACCACTAGTCCCTGACAACTGGTATTCTGTGCAGAGCACCTCAGTGCAGTGTGGTTTCCTTAATGGCGGTTTGTAGCAAGAAGCGATTTCTGGCTGAGGGAGGTGAAGTGCCGTCTACCCCTCTCACAGAACACTCTGCTGGGAAGTTCTGCTACTGCCAAAACACGCCTGGCATGTGCACTTTTCTTCTAAAACCTCTCTACCATAGCAATATTCTCTGCTTCTTGAAAGCATACCATACACTCTTTCCACTATGCATAGCGAAGAGCACTGCAGTGCACCTAAAGCTAAAGCGAAAGTGTGCACAGCACACCACAGATCTCACTTTGCACTACACCTAGAAATGGCTTCTCTGCATCACTGATATCTAGCACAGAAATCTGCACGACGAATAACTATGTTGTAGCTAAGCTGGTTCTGGCATATCCTGCTTCATACCACTAGTCCCTGACAACCGGTATTCTGTGCAGAGCACCTCAGTGCAGTGTGGTTTCCTTAATGGCGGTTTGTAGCAAGAAGCGATTTCTGGCTGAGGGAGGTGAAGTGCCGTCTACCCCTCTCACAGAACACTCTGCTGGGAAGTTCTGCTACTGCCAAAACACGCCTGGCATGTGCACTTTTCTTCTAAAACCTCTCTACCATAGCAATATTCTCTGCTTCTTGAAAGCATACCATACACTCTTTCCACTATGCATAGCGAAGAGCACTGCAGTGCACCTAAAGCTAAAGCGAAAGTGTGCACAGCACACCACAGATCTCACTTTGCACTACACCTAGAAATGGCTTCTCTGCATCACTGATATCTAGCACAGAAATCTGCACGACGAATAACTATGTTGTAGCTAAGCTGGTTCTGGCATATCCTGCTTCATACCACTAGTCCCTGACAACCGGTATTCTGTGCAGAGCACCTCAGTGCAGTGTGGTTTCCTTAATGGCGGTTTGTAGCAAGAAGCGATTTCTGGCTGAGGGAGGTGAAGTGCCGTCTACCCCTCTCACAGAACACTCTGCTGGGAAGTTCTGCTACTGCCAAAACACGCCTGGCATGTGCACTTTTCTTCTAAAACCTCTCTACCATAGCAATATTCTCTGCTTCTTGAAAGCATACCATACACTCTTTCCACTATGCATAGCGAAGAGCACTGCAGTGCACCTAAAGCTAAAGCGAAAGTGTGCACAGCACACCACAGATCTCACTTTGCACTACACCTAGAAATGGCTTCTCTGCATCACTGATATCTAGCACAGAAATCTGCACGACGAATAACTATGTTGTAGCTAAGCTGGTTCTGGCATATCCTGCTTCATACCACTAGTCCCTGACAACCGGTATTCTGTGCAGAGCACCTCAGTGCAGTGTGGTTTCCTTAATGGCGGTTTGTAGCAAGAAGCGATTTCTGGCTGAGGGAGGTGAAGTGCCGTCTACCCCTCTCACAGAACACTCTGCTGGGAAGTTCTGCTACTGCCAAAACACGCCTGGCATGTGCACTTTTCTTCTAAAACCTCTCTACCATAGCAATATTCTCTGCTTCTTGAAAGCATACCATCCACTCTTTCCACTATGCATAGCGAAGAGCACTGCAGTGCACCTAAAGCTAAAGCGAAAGTGTGCACAGCACACCACAGATCTCACTTTGCACTACACCTAGAAATGGCTTCTCTGCATCACTGATATCTAGCACAGAAATCTGCACGACGAATAACTATGTTGTAGCTAAGCTGGTTCTGGCATATCCTGCTTCATACCACTAGTCCCTGACAACCGGTATTCTGTGCAGAGCACCTCAGTGCAGTGTGGTTTCCTTAATGGCGGTTTGTAGCAAGAAGCGATTTCTGGCTGAGGGAGGTGAAGTGCCGTCTACCCCTCTCACAGAACACTCTGCTGGGAAGTTCTGCTACTGCCAAAACACGCCTGGCATGTGCACTTTTCTTCTAAAACCTCTCTACCATAGCAATATTCTCTGCTTCTTGAAAGCATACCATACACTCTTTCCACTATGCATAGCGAAGAGCACTGCAGTGCACCTAAAGCTAAAGCGAAAGTGTGCACAGCACACCACAGATCTCACTTTGCACTACACCTAGAAATGGCTTCTCTGCATCACTGATATCTAGCACAGAAATCTGCACGACGAATAACTATGTTGTAGCTAAGCTGGTTCTGGCATATCCTGCTTCATACCACTAGTCCCTGACAACCGGTATTCTGTGCAGAGCACCTCAGTGCAGTGTGGTTTCCTTAATGGCGGTTTGTAGCAAGAAGCGATTTCTGGCTGAGGGAGGTGAAGTGCCGTCTACCCCTCTCACAGAACACTCTGCTGGGAAGTTCTGCTACTGCCAAAACACGCCTGGCATGTGCACTTTTCTTCTAAAACCTCTCTACCATAGCAATATTCTCTGCTTCTTGAAAGCATACCATACACTCTTTCCACTATGCATAGCGAAGAGCACTGCAGTGCACCTAAAGCTAAAGCGAAAGTGTGCACAGCACACCACAGATCTCACTTTGCACTACACCTAGAAATGGCTTCTCTGCATCACTGATATCTAGCACAGAAATCTGCACGACGAATAACTATGTTGTAGCTAAGCTGGTTCTGGCATATCCTGCTTCATACCACTAGTCCCTGACAACTGGTATTCTGTGCAGAGCACCTCAGTGCAGTGTGGTTTCCTTAATGGCGGTTTGTAGCAAGAAGCGATTTCTGGCTGAGGGAGGTGAAGTGCCGTCTACCCCTCTCACAGAACACTCTGCTGGGAAGTTCTGCTACTGCCAAAACACGCCTGGCATGTGCACTTTTCTTCTAAAACCTCTCTACCATAGCAATATTCTCTGCTTCTTGAAAGCATACCATACACTCTTTCCACTATGCATAGCGAAGAGCACTGCAGTGCACCTAAAGCTAAAGCGAAAGTGTGCACAGCACACCACAGATCTCACTTTGCACTACACCTAGAAATGGCTTCTCTGCATCACTGATATCTAGCACAGAAATCTGCACGACGAATAACTATGTTGTAGCTAAGCTGGTTCTGGCATATCCTGCTTCATACCACTAGTCCCTGACAACCGGTATTCTGTGCAGAGCACCTCAGTGCAGTGTGGTTTCCTTAATGGCGGTTTGTAGCAAGAAGCGATTTCTGGCTGAGGGAGGTGAAGTGCCGTCTACCCCTCTCACAGAACACTCTGCTGGGAAGTTCTGCTACTGCCAAAACACGCCTGGCATGTGCACTTTTCTTCTAAAACCTCTCTACCATAGCAATATTCTCTGCTTCTTGAAAGCATACCATACACTCTTTCCACTATGCATAGCGAAGAGCACTGCAGTGCACCTAAAGCTAAAGCGAAAGTGTGCACAGCACACCACAGATCTCACTTTGCACTACACCTAGAAATGGCTTCTCTGCATCACTGATATCTAGCACAGAAATCTGCACGACGAATAACTATGTTGTAGCTAAGCTGGTTCTGGCATATCCTGCTTCATACCACTAGTCCCTGACAACCGGTATTCTGTGCAGAGCACCTCAGTGCAGTGTGGTTTCCTTAATGGCGGTTTGTAGCAAGAAGCGATTTCTGGCTGAGGGAGGTGAAGTGCCGTCTACCCCTCTCACAGAACACTCTGCTGGGAAGTTCTGCTACTGCCAAAACACGCCTGGCATGTGCACTTTTCTTCTAAAACCTCTCTACCATAGCAATATTCTCTGCTTCTTGAAAGCATACCATACACTCTTTCCACTATGCATAGCGAAGAGCACTGCAGTGCACCTAAAGCTAAAGCGAAAGTGTGCACAGCACACCACAGATCTCACTTTGCACTACACCTAGAAATGGCTTCTCTGCATCACTGATATCTAGCACAGAAATCTGCACGACGAATAACTATGTTGTAGCTAAGCTGGTTCTGGCATATCCTGCTTCATACCACTAGTCCCTGACAACCGGTATTCTGTGCAGAGCACCTCAGTGCAGTGTGGTTTCCTTAATGGCGGTTTGTAGCAAGAAGCGATTTCTGGCTGAGGGAGGTGAAGTGCCGTCTACCCCTCTCACAGAACACTCTGCTGGGAAGTTCTGCTACTGCCAAAACACGCCTGGCATGTGCACTTTTCTTCTAAAACCTCTCTACCATAGCAATATTCTCTGCTTCTTGAAAGCATACCATACACTCTTTCCACTATGCATAGCGAAGAGCACTGCAGTGCACCTAAAGCTAAAGCGAAAGTGTGCACAGCACACCACAGATCTCACTTTGCACTACACCTAGAAATGGCTTCTCTGCATCACTGATATCTAGCACAGAAATCTGCACGACGAATAACTATGTTGTAGCTAAGCTGGTTCTGGCATATCCTGCTTCATACCACTAGTCCCTGACAACTGGTATTCTGTGCAGAGCACCTCAGTGCAGTGTGGTTTCCTTAATGGCGGTTTGTAGCAAGAAGCGATTTCTGGCTGAGGGAGGTGAAGTGCCGTCTACCCCTCTCACAGAACACTCTGCTGGGAAGTTCTGCTACTGCCAAAACACGCCTGGCATGTGCACTTTTCTTCTAAAACCTCTCTACCATAGCAATATTCTCTGCTTCTTGAAAGCATACCATACACTCTTTCCACTATGCATAGCGAAGAGCACTGCAGTGCACCTAAAGCTAAAGCGAAAGTGTGCACAGCACACCACAGATCTCACTTTGCACTACACCTAGAAATGGCTTCTCTGCATCACTGATATCTAGCACAGAAATCTGCACGACGAATAACTATGTTGTAGCTAAGCTGGTTCTGGCATATCCTGCTTCATACCACTAGTCCCTGACAACTGGTATTCTGTGCAGAGCACCTCAGTGCAGTGTGGTTTCCTTAATGGCGGTTTGTAGCAAGAAGCGATTTCTGGCTGAGGAGGTGAAGTGCCGTCTACCCCTCTCACAGAACACTCTGCTGGGAAGTTCTGCTACTGCCAAAACACGCCTGGCATGTGCACTTTTCTTCTAAAACCTCTCTACCATAGCAATATTCTCTGCTTCTTGAAAGCATACCATACACTCTTTCCACTATGCATAGCGAAGAGCACTGCAGTGCACCTAAAGCTAAAGCGAAAGTGTGCACAGCACACCACAGATCTCACTTTGCACTACACCTAGAAATGGCTTCTCTGCATCACTGATATCTAGCACAGAAATCTGCACGACGAATAACTATGTTGTAGCTAAGCTGGTTCTGGCATATCCTGCTTCATACCACTAGTCCCTGACAACTGGTATTCTGTGCAGAGCACCTCAGTGCAGTGTGGTTTCCTTAATGGCGGTTTGTAGCAAGAAGCGATTTCTGGCTGAGGGAGGTGAAGTGCCGTCTACCCCTCTCACAGAACACTCTGCTGGGAAGTTCTGCTACTGCCAAAACACGCCTGGCATGTGCACTTTTCTTCTAAAACCTCTCTACCATAGCAATATTCTCTGCTTCTTGAAAGCATACCATACACTCTTTCCACTATGCATAGCGAAGAGCACTGCAGTGCACCTAAAGCTAAAGCGAAAGTGTGCACAGCACACCACAGATCTCACTTTGCACTACACCTAGAAATGGCTTCTCTGCATCACTGATATCTAGCACAGAAATCTGCACGACGAATAACTATGTTGTAGCTAAGCTGGTTCTGGCATATCCTGCTTCATACCACTAGTCCCTGACAACCGGTATTCTGTGCAGAGCACCTCAGTGCAGTGTGGTTTCCTTAATGGCGGTTTGTAGCAAGAAGCGATTTCTGGCTGAGGGAGGTGAAGTGCCGTCTACCCCTCTCACAGAACACTCTGCTGGGAAGTTCTGCTACTGCCAAAACACGCCTGGCATGTGCACTTTTCTTCTAAAACCTCTCTACCATAGCAATATTCTCTGCTTCTTGAAAGCATACCATACACTCTTTCCACTATGCATAGCGAAGAGCACTGCAGTGCACCTAAAGCTAAAGCGAAAGTGTGCACAGCACACCACAGATCTCACTTTGCACTACACCTAGAAATGGCTTCTCTGCATCACTGATATCTAGCACAGAAATCTGCACGACGAATAACTATGTTGTAGCTAAGCTGGTTCTGGCATATCCTGCTTCATACCACTAGTCCCTGACAACCGGTATTCTGTGCAGAGCACCTCAGTGCAGTGTGGTTTCCTTAATGGCGGTTTGTAGCAAGAAGCGATTTCTGGCTGAGGGAGGTGAAGTGCCGTCTACCCCTCTCACAGAACACTCTGCTGGGAAGTTCTGCTACTGCCAAAACACGCCTGGCATGTGCACTTTTCTTCTAAAACCTCTCTACCATAGCAATATTCTCTGCTTCTTGAAAGCATACCATACACTCTTTCCACTATGCATAGCGAAGAGCACTGCAGTGCACCTAAAGCTAAAGCGAAAGTGTGCACAGCACACCACAGATCTCACTTTGCACTACACCTAGAAATGGCTTCTCTGCATCACTGATATCTAGCACAGAAATCTGCACGACGAATAACTATGTTGTAGCTAAGCTGGTTCTGGCATATCCTGCTTCATACCACTAGTCCCTGACAACCGGTATTCTGTGCAGAGCACCTCAGTGCAGTGTGGTTTCCTTAATGGCGGTTTGTAGCAAGAAGCGATTTCAGGCTGAGGGAGGTGAAGTGCCGTCTACCCCTCTCACAGAACACTCTGCTGGGAAGTTCTGCTACTGCCAAAACACGCCTGGCATGTGCACTTTTCTTCTAAAACCTCTCTACCATAGCAATATTCTCTGCTTCTTGAAAGCATACCATACACTCTTTCCACTATGCATAGCGAAGAGCACTGCAGTGCACCTAAAGCTAAAGCGAAAGTGTGCACAGCACACCACAGATCTCACTTTGCACTACACCTAGAAATGGCTTCTCTGCATCACTGATATCTAGCACAGAAATCTGCACGACGAATAACTATGTTGTAGCTAAGCTGGTTCTGGCATATCCTGCTTCATACCACTAGTCCCTGACAACCGGTATTCTGTGCAGAGCACCTCAGTGCAGTGTGGTTTCCTTAATGGCGGTTTGTAGCAAGAAGCGATTTCAGGCTGAGGAGGTGAAGTGCCGTCTACCCCTCTCACAGAACACTCTGCTGGGAAGTTCTGCTACTGCCAAAACACGCCTGGCATGTGCACTTTTCTTCTAAAACCTCTCTACCATAGCAATATTCTCTGCTTCTTGAAAGCATACCATACACTCTTTCCACTATGCATAGCGAAGAGCACTGCAGTGCACCTAAAGCTAAAGCGAAAGTGTGCACAGCACACCACAGATCTCACTTTGCACTACACCTAGAAATGGCTTCTCTGCATCACTGATATCTAGCACAGAAATCTGCCACGACGAATAACTATGTTGTAGCTAAGCTGGTTCTGGCATATCCTGCTTCATACCACTAGTCCCTGACAACCGGTATTCTGTGCAGAGCACCTCAGTGCAGTGTGGTTTCCTTAATGGCGGTTTGTAGCAAGAAGCGATTTCAGGCTGAGGAGGTGAAGTGCCGTCTACCCCTCTCACAGAACACTCTGCTGGGAAGTTCTGCTACTGCCAAAACACGCCTGGCATGTGCACTTTTCTTCTAAAACCTCTCTACCATAGCAATATTCTCTGCTTCTTGAAAGCATACCATACACTCTTTCCACTATGCATAGCGAAGAGCACTGCAGTGCACCTAAAGCTAAAGCGAAAGTGTGCACAGCACACCACAGATCTCACTTTGCACTACACCTAGAAATGGCTTCTCTGCATCACTGATATCTAGCACAGAAATCTGCACGACGAATAACTATGTTGTAGCTAAGCTGGTTCTGGCATATCCTGCTTCATACCACTAGTCCCTGACAACCGGTGTTCTGTGCAGAGCACCTCAGTGCAGTGTGGTTTCCTTAATGGCGGTTTGTAGCAAGAAGCGATTTCAGGCTGAGGAGGTGAAGTGCCGTCTACCCCTCTCACAGAACACTCTGCTGGGAAGTTCTGCTACTGCCAAAACACGCCTGGCATGTGCACTTTTCTTCTAAAACCTCTCTACCATAGCAATATTCTCTGCTTCTTGAAAGCATACCATACACTCTTTCCACTATGCATAGCGAAGAGCACTGCAGTGCACCTAAAGCTAAAGCGAAAGTGTGCACAGCACACCACAGATCTCACTTTGCACTACACCTAGAAATGGCTTCTCTGCATCACTGATATCTAGCACAGAAATCTGCACGACGAATAACTATGTTGTAGCTAAGCTGGTTCTGGCATATCCTGCTTCATACCACTAGTCCCTGACAACCGGTGTTCTGTGCAGAGCACCTCAGTGCAGTGTGGTTTCCTTAATGGCGGTTTGTAGCAAGAAGCGATTTCAGGCTGAGGAGGTGAAGTGCCGTCTACCCCTCTCACAGAACACTCTGCTGGGAAGTTCTGCTACTGCCAAAACACGCCTGGCATGTGCACTTTTCTTCTAAAACCTCTCTACCATAGCAATATTCTCTGCTTCTTGAAAGCATACCATACACTCTTTCCACTATGCATAGCGAAGAGCACTGCAGTGCACCTAAAGCTAAAGCGAAAGTGTGCACAGCACACCACAGATCTCACTTTGCACTACACCTAGAAATGGCTTCTCTGCATCACTGATATCTAGCACAGAAATCTGCACGACGAATAACTATGTTGTAGCTAAGCTGGTTCTGGCATATCCTGCTTCATACCACTAGTCCCTGACAACCGGTATTCTGTGCAGAGCACCTCAGTGCAGTGTGGTTTCCTTAATGGCGGTTTGTAGCAAGAAGCGATTTCAGGCTGAGGGAGGTGAAGTGCCGTCTACCCCTCTCACAGAACACTCTGCTGGGAAGTTCTGCTACTGCCAAAACACGCCTGGCATGTGCACTTTTCTTCTAAAACCTCTCTACCATAGCAATATTCTCTGCTTCTTGAAAGCATACCATACACTCTTTCCACTATGCATAGCGAAGAGCACTGCAGTGCACCTAAAGCTAAAGCGAAAGTGTGCACAGCACACCACAGATCTCACTTTGCACTACACCTAGAAATGGCTTCTCTGCATCACTGATATCTAGCACAGAAATCTGCACGACGAATAACTATGTTGTAGCTAAGCTGGTTCTGGCATATCCTGCTTCATACCACTAGTCCCTGACAACCGGTATTCTGTGCAGAGCACCTCAGTGCAGTGTGGTTTCCTTAATGGCGGTTTGTAGCAAGAAGCGATTTCAGGCTGAGGAGGTGAAGTGCCGTCTACCCCTCTCACAGAACACTCTGCTGGGAAGTTCTGCTACTGCCAAAACACGCCTGGCATGTGCACTTTTCTTCTAAAACCTCTCTACCATAGCAATATTCTCTGCTTCTTGAAAGCATACCATACACTCTTTCCACTATGCATAGCGAAGAGCACTGCAGTGCACCTAAAGCTAAAGCGAAAGTGTGCACAGCACACCACAGATCTCACTTTGCACTACACCTAGAAATGGCTTCTCTGCATCACTGATATCTAGCACAGAAATCTGCACGACGAATAACTATGTTGTAGCTAAGCTGGTTCTGGCATATCCTGCTTCATACCACTAGTCCCTGACAACCGGTGTTCTGTGCAGAGCACCTCAGTGCAGTGTGGTTTCCTTAATGGCGGTTTTGTAGCAAGAAGCGATTTCAGGCTGAGGGAGGTGAAGTGCCGTCTACCCCTCTCACAGAACACTCTGCTGGGAAGTTCTGCTACTGCCAAAACACGCCTGGCATGTGCACTTTTCTTCTAAAACCTCTCTACCATAGCAATATTCTCTGCTTCTTGAAAGCATACCATACACTCTTTCCACTATGCATAGCGAAGAGCACTGCAGTGCACCTAAAGCTAAAGCGAAAGTGTGCACAGCACACCACAGATCTCACTTTGCACTACACCTAGAAATGGCTTCTCTGCATCACTGATATCTAGCACAGAAATCTGCACGACGAATAACTATGTTGTAGCTAAGCTGGTTCTGGCATATCCTGCTTCATACCACTAGTCCCTGACAACCGGTATTCTGTGCAGAGCACCTCAGTGCAGTGTGGTTTCCTTAATGGCGGTTTGTAGCAAGAAGCGATTTCAGGCTGAGGGAGGTGAAGTGCCGTCTACCCCTCTCACAGAACACTCTGCTGGGAAGTTCTGCTACTGCCAAAACACGCCTGGCATGTGCACTTTTCTTCTAAAACCTCTCTACCATAGCAATATTCTCTGCTTCTTGAAAGCATACCATACACTCTTTCCACTATGCATAGCGAAGAGCACTGCAGTGCACCTAAAGCTAAAGCGAAAGTGTGCACAGCACACCACAGATCTCACTTTGCACTACACCTAGAAATGGCTTCTCTGCATCACTGATATCTAGCACAGAAATCTGCACGACGAATAACTATGTTGTAGCTAAGCTGGTTCTGGCATATCCTGCTTCATACCACTAGTCCCTGACAACCGGTGTTCTGTGCAGAGCACCTCAGTGCAGTGTGGTTTCCTTAATGGCGGTTTGTAGCAAGAAGCGATTTCAGGCTGAGGAGGTGAAGTGCCGTCTACCCCTCTCACAGAACACTCTGCTGGGAAGTTCTGCTACTGCCAAAACACGCCTGGCATGTGCACTTTTCTTCTAAAACCTCTCTACCATAGCAATATTCTCTGCTTCTTGAAAGCATACCATACACTCTTTCCACTATGCATAGCGAAGAGCACTGCAGTGCACCTAAAGCTAAAGCGAAAGTGTGCACAGCACACCACAGATCTCACTTTGCACTACACCTAGAAATGGCTTCTCTGCATCACTGATATCTAGCACAGAAATCTGCACGACGAATAACTATGTTGTAGCTAAGCTGGTTCTGGCATATCCTGCTTCATACCACTAGTCCCTGACAACCGGTATTCTGTGCAGAGCACCTCAGTGCAGTGTGGTTTCCTTAATGGCGGTTTGTAGCAAGAAGCGATTTCAGGCTGAGGAGGTGAAGTGCCGTCTACCCCTCTCACAGAACACTCTGCTGGGAAGTTCTGCTACTGCCAAAACACGCCTGGCATGTGCACTTTTCTTCTAAAACCTCTCTACCATAGCAATATTCTCTGCTTCTTGAAAGCATACCATACACTCTTTCCACTATGCATAGCGAAGAGCACTGCAGTGCACCTAAAGCTAAAGCGAAAGTGTGCACAGCACACCACAGATCTCACTTTGCACTACACCTAGAAATGGCTTCTCTGCATCACTGATATCTAGCACAGAAATCTGCACGACGAATAACTATGTTGTAGCTAAGCTGGTTCTGGCATATCCTGCTTCATACCACTAGTCCCTGACAACCGGTGTTCTGTGCAGAGCACCTCAGTGCAGTGTGGTTTCCTTAATGGCGGTTTGTAGCAAGAAGCGATTTCAGGCTGAGGGAGGTGAAGTGCCGTCTACCCCTCTCACAGAACACTCTGCTGGGAAGTTCTGCTACTGCCAAAACACGCCTGGCATGTGCACTTTTCTTCTAAAACCTCTCTACCATAGCAATATTCTCTGCTTCTTGAAAGCATACCATACACTCTTTCCACTATGCATAGCGAAGAGCACTGCAGTGCACCTAAAGCTAAAGCGAAAGTGTGCACAGCACACCACAGATCTCACTTTGCACTACACCTAGAAATGGCTTCTCTGCATCACTGATATCTAGCACAGAAATCTGCACGACGAATAACTATGTTGTAGCTAAGCTGGTTCTGGCATATCCTGCTTCATACCACTAGTCCCTGACAACCGGTATTCTGTGCAGAGCACCTCAGTGCAGTGTGGTTTCCTTAATGGCGGTTTGTAGCAAGAAGCGATTTCAGGCTGAGGAGGTGAAGTGCCGTCTACCCCTCTCACAGAACACTCTGCTGGGAAGTTCTGCTACTGCCAA
>JAKWBO010000105.1:5000-17500 GCA_034336685.1 Luscinia luscinia
CCCGCCCCGAGGCCGGCCCGAAAAAGCACCGGACGTGCTAGAGGAGACAGCGACCTGACGAGGCGGGCGCGGCCCGGACACCTGAGGCCCCGAGGCCGGGGCGGCTCGCTCTGCAGTAGGCGGGCGGCGGCGCCACCAAGGAGCGCCGGTGCGGTGCGCGCGCTGAACGGGCTCTTTTCCCCGTCCGTGCCCCCATCGGTTCTCATCCCCCTTCTCTCTTCTCTCTCTCCGTCTTCCCTCGGGGGACCACACGCTCTCTTTTCTCTCGGCTCGAGCTCGAGCCGCACTGCCGCCCGAGCGCTGCTCGCGGCCGGCACCCATGGGCGATACTCGGGGACCGAAGCCGGCACCGGCACCTCGCGCGCGCTTTTCCAAGGACACCTGAGGACTGGCGGGCCACGCGGCCGTCACACAGCCCGGGACGGTAAACACGTTCTCCCCCAAAGCAGCGGGAGGAGCGACACCTCGCCTGCGACGGGGTGGCCGATCGGAAAGGAGACCGCCCTGCTCGAGAAGCGGGCACCGCCGAGGCTTCCCCCATGACAGAGAGAAGCCCCGGGGAGAGGTGCCCGGCCAGCCGAGGGCCCTTTCCGACGCCACCCGAGGAACCACCTCATCGATCGCTCGGAGACAAAGGCCCCGCGGCCACTCTTCCTGGGGACAACAGAAACCGAAAAGAGGAAAAGACAAAAGCACACTATGCGTCGCACGACCCGTGCTAGCCACGGGGTCACGGGCCTGCGGCGGGCTGGGGCGGGGCGAGACTCGAGACTCAACTCCCCCTAAAACCCCCATCCGCCTGCCGACGGTGCCCGAGCCCGCGCCGGGGACTGGAGGCGGGGGCGAGACTCGAGACTCAACTCCCCCAAAACCCCCATCCGCCCGGCCGGCACGGATCTCTCGGTCTCTCTCGCCAGCACACAGCGCTCTCTGGGCCTTCGCTTCTCGTGGCCCGCGACCCTTTCGTCGTCAGCGCGCTTTCGGTGCCGCGGCTTAAGGCCGCGTGAGAAAAAGAAGGGAACAGGCCGGGCGGCCCCCACACTCCGCCACGCCTGAAAAAGCAGAGCCGTTCGCAGCCCAGCCCGCCGGGCAGCCACCGCAGCCGGGGCAGCAGGCCAGACCCCACAGGCCGCCCGGCCACGGTGGCTCGGATCGCACCAGCCGAGGAGGGAGATGGGGCGAGGCGCCGCCGCCTCGCCCCCCACATCGCCGGGGGCTTTTCTCTCGCTTCTCTGTCGGGTTCCGGCCTGCTCTACGGCGCAGCCGGCCACCGCGGCCGGCCGCCACCGCTAAATGAATACTCCGCCTGCTACGCGGGTCCCCGGCTTAGGGCCGAGGAAGGGGAACCATGCTTTCAACGACGCACGGCGGGAAGGGGTGCCGCCAACCCCGGCCGGCAAACTCCACGGGCGACTCCCCGTCACCGAGCTCCCCCTTGGGCGAGCCGAGGCGAGGCCGGATGCCCCACCGGCACGCCCCCGCGAGCCCTTCCCAGGCGGACGCTCTCTCTGGGCAAGACGGGTCGGGAGCGGGGAACGAGGCGCGGCCACCTCGGCGGCCGAGCGAGCCGTGCTCTCGGGGGAGCTCTCGGGGAAGGGGCCGGGGAACCTACCTCTCGGCAGGCTCAACGCAACCCCGGCCGCGTCCAGCCCCGGCTGCCGGTAAAAGCGCACCGGACCGGCAGCCGAAGAACGCCGCACCCGCCAGAGCGGGCCGGCCCCGGCTTAAGGCCGGGCGGAAAAAGAACGAGGCGCCGCCGCCTCGCCCGCCACCATCGCCGGAGGAGCGAGCGGGCACCCGGCTCCCCTTCTCGCGAAAACCGGCAGCAGCCGGGCCGGAGCGGGACACGCGCTCGCGGCTTCGCTCGCTTCGGGTCTCCCCGCCTCACCTGGCCTGGGCCGGGGAGCACAGCTCGCATCGCTCGCTTTTCGCGAAACCGGCAGCAGCCGGCCGGAGCGGGACACGCGCTCGCGGCTTCGCTCGCTTCTCGGGTCTCCCCGCCTCACCTGGCCTGGGCCGGGAGCACAGCTCGCATCGCTCGCTTTTCGCGAAACCGGCAGCAGCCGGGCCGGAGCGGGACACGCGCTCGCGGCTTCGCTCTCGCTTCTCGGGTCTCCCCGCCTCACCTGGCCTGGGCCGGGGAGCACAGCTCGCATCGCTCGCTTTTCGCGAAACCGGCAGCAGCCGGCCGGAGCGGGACACGCGCTCGCGGCTTCGCTCTCGCTTCTCGGGTCTCCCCGCCTCACCTGGCCTGGGCCGGGGAGCACAGCTCGCATCGCTCGCTTTTCGCGAAACCGGCAGCAGCCGGGCCGGAGCGGGACACGCGCTCGCGGCTTCTCTCTCGCGGCTCGCTCTTTCGGCCCGCGCCTCGCCTGGGCCGGGGTGCAGCTCGCATCTCGCCCGCTGCACTCTTTTTTCCACGGAACCGGCAGCAGCCGGGCCGCAGCGGGACACGCCGGCGGCTTCTCTCGCCCTCGCGCCTCCCCGCCTCGCCTGGCCCGGGCCGGGGAGCAGCTCGCCTCGCCTCCACCTGTCTCAGTCAACTGCGGGTTACGGGAATGCCGGACAAGGCCACGGGAGAGTCCTTGCCGTGCATTGGCGGTACGGTTCCTGGGCCGGCACGACCGCCCCGCGCGGCCGCCCTTTTCCGCCTACGGACACAGGCACTGCACAGCCTGCGGGGAGACCGCCCGTAACCCTGTCTCCCATGATACGGACAAGCGGGGCCCAGGAGGCCGACGAGCACAAGAGAACGAAGCCTAGGTGACCGGGTGGCGAGCGGAGCACGCCGCCTCCTACGATGAGGTAGCCGGAGGCAGCCGAAACAGCGACCCCTTAGCGCACTTCCGAGGACACCAGGTCTACCCAGCCAGCGGGGTAGACCTGTTGTCCGCCTGCATTCCCGATTAAGGGGTAGACCTGTTGTCCGCCTGCATTCCCGATTAAGGGGTAGACCTGTTGTCCGCCTGCATTCCCGATTAAGGGGTAGACCTGGTGTCCGCCGGCATTCCCGCTTAAGGGGTAGACCTGTTGTCCGCCGGCATTCCCGCTTAAGGGGTAGACCTGTTGTCCGCCTGCATTCCCTGATTAAGGGGTAGACCTGGTGTCCGCATGCATTCCCGCTTAAGGGGTAGACCTGGTGTCCGCCGGCATTCCCGCTTAAGGGGTAGACCTGGTGTCCGCCTGCATTCCCGATGAAAGGGGTAGACCTGGTGTCCGCCTGCATTCCCGCTTAAGGGGTAGACCTGTTGTCCGCCTGCATTCCCGATTAAGGGGTAGACCTGTTGTCCGCCGGCATTCCCGCTTAAGGGGTAGACCTGTTGTCCGCCCGTATTCCCGATTAGGGGGTAGACCTGTTGTCCGCCTGCATTCCCGATTAAGGGGTAGACCTGTTGTCCGCCTGCATTCCCGATTAAGGGGTAGACCTGGTGTCCGCCTGCATTCCCGATTAAGGGGTAGACCTGTTGTCCGCATGCATTCCCGCTTAAGGGGTAGACCTGTTGTCCGCCGGCATTCCCGATGAAAGGGGTAGACCTGTTGTCCGCCTGCATTCCCGATTAAGGGGTAGACCTGGTGTCCGCCTGCATTCCCGCTTAAGGGGTAGACCTGGTGTCCGCCTGCATTCCCTGATTAAGGGGTAGACCTGTTGTCCGCCTGCATTCCCTGATTAAGGGGTAGACCTGGTGTCCGCCTGCATTCCCGCTTAAGGGGTAGACCTGTTGTCCGCCGGCATTCCCGCTTAAGGGGTAGACCTGTTGTCCGCCTGCATTCCTGATTAAGGGGTAGACCTGGTGTCCGCATGCATTCCCGCTTAAGGGGTAGACCTGTTGTCCGCCTGCATTCCCGATTAAGGGGTAGACCTGTTGTCCGCCGGCATTCGCCAGAAAGGGGTAGACCTGTTGTCCGCCTGCATTCCCGATTAAGGGGTAGACCTGTTGTCCGCCGGCATTCCCGCTTAAGGGGTAGACCTGTTGTCCGCCTGCATTCCCGCTTAAGGGGTAGACCTGTTGTCCGCCTGCATTCCCGCTTAAGGGGTAGACCTGTTGTCCGCCCGCATTCCCGCTTAAGGGGTAGACCTGTTGTCCGCCCGTATTCCCGATTAAGGGGTAGACCTGTTGTCCGCCTGCATTCCCGATTAAGGGGTAGACCTGGTGTCCGCCTGCATTCCCGCTTAAGGGGTAGACCTGTTGTCCGCCTGCATTCCCGCTTAATGGGTAGACCTGTTGTCCGCCTGCATTCCCGATTAAGGGGTAGACCTGTTGTCCGCCGGCATTCCCGAGAAAGGGGTAGACCTGTTGTCCGCCTGCATTCCCGATGAAGGGGTAGACCTGTTGTCCGCCGGCATTCCCGCTTAAGGGGTAGACCTGTTGTCCGCCGGCATTCCCGCTTAAGGGGTAGACCTGTTGTCCGCCTGCATTCCCGCTTAAGGGGTAGACCTGTTGTCCGCCCGCATTCCCACTTAAGGGGTAGACCTGTTGTCCGCCCCGTATTCCCGATTAGGGTAGACCTGTTGTCCGCCTGCATTCCCGATTAAGGGGTAGACCTGGTGTCCGCCTGCATTCCCGCTTAAGGGGTAGACCTGGTGTCCGCCTGCATTCCCGCTTAAGGGGTAGACCTGTTGTCCGCCTGCATTCCCGCTTAAGGGGTAGACCTGGTGTCCGCCGGCATTCCCGCTTAAGGGGTAGACCTGTTGTCCGCCCCGTATTCCCGATTAGGGGTAGACCTGTTGTCCGCCTGCATTCCCGATTAAGGGGTAGACCTGGTGTCCGCCTGCATTCCCGCTTAAGGGGTAGACCTGTTGTCCGCCGGCATTCCCGCTTAAGGGGTAGACCTGTTGTCCGCCTGCATTCCCGCTTAAGGGGTAGACCTGTTGTCCGCCTGCATTCTTGATTAAGGGGTAGACCTGTTGTCCGCCGGCATTCCCGCTTAAGGGGTAGACCTGTTGTCCGCCTGCATTCCCGCTTAAGGGGTAGACCTGGTGTCCGCCGGCATTCCCGCTTAAGGGGTAGACCTGTTGTCCGCCTGCATTCCCGATTAAGGGGTAGACCTGTTGTCCGCCGGCATTCCCGCTTAAGGGGTAGACCTGTTGTCCGCCCCGTATTCCCGATTAGGGGTAGACCTGTTGTCCGCCTGCATTCCCGATTAAGGGGTAGACCTGTTGTCCGCCTGCATTCCCGATTAAGGGGTAGACCTGGTGTCCGCCGGCATTCCCGATGAAAGGGGTAGACCTGTTGTCCGCCTGCATTCCCGCTTAAGGGGTAGACCTGGTGTCCGCCGGCATTCCCGCTTAAGGGGTAGACCTGTTGTCCGCCTGCATTCCCGCTTAAGGGGTAGACCTGGTGTCCGCCTGCATTCCCGCTTAAGGGGTAGACCTGTTGTCCGCCTGCATTCCCGATTAAGGGGTAGACCTGTTGTCCGCCGGAATTCGCGAGAAAGGGGTAGACCTGTTGTCCGCCTGCATTCCCGATTAAGGGGTAGACCTGTTGTCCGCCGGCATTCCCGCTTAAGGGGTAGACCTGTTGTCCGCCTGCATTCCCGCTTAAGGGGTAGACCTGTTGTCCGCCCGCATTCCCACTGAAAGGGGTAGACCTGTTGTCCGCCCCGTATTCCCGATTAAGGGGTAGACCTGTTGTCCGCCTGCATTCCCGATTAAGGGGTAGACCTGGTGTCCGCCTGCATTCCCGCTTAAGGGGTAGACCTGTTGTCCGCCTGCATTCCCGCTTAAGGGGTAGACCTGTTGTCCGCCTGCATTCCCGATTAAGGGGTAGACCTGTTGTCCGCCTGCATTCCCGATGAAAGGGGTAGACCTGTTGTCCGCCTGCATTCCTGATTAAGGGGTAGACCTGTTGTCCGGCCTGCATTCCCGATTAAGGGGTAGACCTGGTGTCCGCCGGCATTCCCCGAGAAAGGGGTAGACCTGTTGTCCGCCTGCATTCCCGCTTAAGGGGTAGACCTGGTGTCCGCCGGCATTCCCGCTTAAGGGGTAGACCTGTTGTCCGCCTGCATTCCCGCTTAAGGGGTAGACCTGGTGTCCGCCTGCATTCCCGCTTAAGGGGTAGACCTGTTGTCCGCCTGCATTCCCGATTAAGGGGTAGACCTGTTGTCCGCCGGCATTCGCGAGAAAGGGGTAGACCTGTTGTCCGCCTGCATTCCCGATTAAGGGGTAGACCTGTTGTCCGCCTGCATTCCCGCTTAAGGGGTAGACCTGTTGTCCGCCCCGCATTCCCACTTAAGGGGTAGACCTGTTGTCCGCCCGTATTCCCGATTAGGGGTAGACCTGTTGTCCGCCTGCATTCCCGATTAAGGGGTAGACCTGGTGTCCGCCTGCATTCCCGCTTAAGGGGTAGACCTGTTGTCCGCCTGCATTCCCGCTTAAGGGGTAGACCTGGTGTCCGCCGGCATTCCCGCTTAAGGGGTAGACCTGTTGTCCGCCCGCATTCCCACTTAAGGGGTAGACCTGTTGTCCGCCTGCATTCCCGGATTAAGGGGTAGACCTGTTGTCCGCCTGCATTCCCGATTAAGGGGTAGACCTGTTGTCCGCCGGCATTCCCGCTTAAGGGGTAGACCTGTTGTCCGCCGGCATTCCCGCTTAAGGGGTAGACCTGTTGTCCGCCTGCATTCCCGGCTTAAGGGGTAGACCTGTTGTCCGGCCCGCATTCCCACTTAAGGGGTAGACCTGTCCGGCCCGTATTCCCGATTAGGTAGACCTGTTGTCCGCCTGCATTCCCGATTAAGGGGTAGACCTGGTGTCCGCCTGCATTCCCGCTTAAGGGGTAGACCTGTTGTCCGCCTGCATTCCCGCTTAAGGGGTAGACCTGTTGTCCGCCTGCATTCCCGATTAAGGGGTAGACCTGTTGTCCGCCGGCATTCCCGAGAAAGGGGTAGACCTGTTGTCCGCCCCGCATTCCCGATTAAGGGGTAGACCTGTTGTCCGCCGGCATTCCCGCTTAAGGGGTAGACCTGTTGTCCGCCGGCATTCCCGCTTAAGGGGTAGACCTGTTGTCCGCCTGCATTCCCGCTTAAGGGGTAGACCTGTTGTCCGCCCCGCATTCCCACTTAAGGGGTAGACCTGTTGTCCGCCCCGTATTCCCGATTAGGGGTAGACCTGTTGTCCGCCTGCATTCCCTGATTAAGGGGTAGACCTGGTGTCCGCCTGCATTCCCGCTTAAGGGGTAGACCTGTTGTCCGCCTGCATTCCCGCTTAAGGGGTAGACCTGGTGTCCGCCGGCATTCCCGCTTAAGGGGTAGACCTGTTGTCCGCCTGCATTCCCGATTAAGGGGTAGACCTGTTGTCCGCCTGCATTCCCGCTTAAGGGGTAGACCTGGTGTCCGCCGGCTTTCCCGAGAAAGGGGTAGACCTGTTGTCCGCCTGCATTCCCGCTTAAGGGGTAGACCTGGTGTCCGCCGGCATTCCCGCTTAAGGGGTAGACCTGTTGTCCGCCTGCATTCCCCATTAAGGGGTAGACCTGGTGTCCGCCGGCATTCCCGATGAAAGGGGTAGACCTGTTGTCCGCCTGCATTCCCGCTTGAAAGGGTAGACCTGTTGTCCGCCTGCATTCCCGATTAAGGGGTAGACCTGGTGTCCGCCGGCATTCCCGCTTAAGGGGTAGACCTGTTGTCCGCCTGCATTCCCGATTAAGGGGTAGACCTGGTGTCCGCCGGCATTCCCGATTAAGGGGTAGACCTGGTGTCCGCCGGCATTCCCGCTTAAGGGGTAGACCTGTTGTCCGCCGGCATTCCCGCTTAAGGGGTAGACCTGTTGTCCGCCCGCATTCCCGCTTAAGGGGTAGACCTGTTGTCCGCCCCGTATTCCCGATTAGGGTAGACCTGTTGTCCGCCTGCATTCCCGATTAAGGGGTAGACCTGGTGTCCGCCTGCATTCCCGCTTAAGGGGTAGACCTGTTGTCCGCCTGCATTCCCGCTTAAGGGGTAGACCTGTTGTCCGCCTGCATTCCCGATTAAGGGGTAGACCTGTTGTCCGCCGGCATTCGCGAGAAAGGGGTAGACCTGTTGTCCGCCTGCATTCTCGATTAAGGGGTAGACCTGTTGTCCGCCGGCATTCCCGCTTAAGGGGTAGACCTGTTGTCCGCCTGCATTCCCGCTTAAGGGGTAGACCTGTTGTCCGCCCGCATTCCCACTTAAGGGGTAGACCTGTTGTCCGCCCGTATTCCCGATTAGGGGTAGACCTGTTGTCCGCCTGCATTCCCTGATTAAGGGGTAGACCTGGTGTCCGCCTGCATTCCCGCTTAAGGGGTAGACCTGTTGTCCGCCTGCATTCCCGCTTAAGGGGTAGACCTGGTGTCCGCCGGCATTCCCGCTTAAGGGGTAGACCTGTTGTCCGCCTGCATTCCCGATTAAGGGGTAGACCTGTTGTCCGCCTGCATTCCCGCTTAAGGGGTAGACCTGGTGTCCGCCTGCATTCCCCGAGAAAGGGGTAGACCTGTTGTCCGCCTGCATTCCCCAAGCTTAAGGGGTAGACTCCGGTGTCCGCCGGCATTCCCGCTTAAGGGGTAGACCTGTTGTCCGCCTGCATTCCCGATTAAGGGGTAGACCTGTTGTCCGCCTGCATTCCCGCTTAAGGGGTAGACCTGTTGTCCGGCCGCATTCCCGATGAAGGGGTAGACCTGTTGTCCGCCTGCATTCCCGATTAAGGGGTAGACCTGGTGTCCGCCGGCATTCCCGCTTAAGGGGTAGACCTGTTGTCCGCCGGCATTCCCCGCTTAAGGGGTAGACCTGTTGTCCGCCTGCATTCCCGATTAAGGGGTAGACCTGGTGTCCGCCGGCATTCCCGCTGAAGGGGTAGACCTGTTGTCCGCCTGCATTCCCGATTAAGGGGTAGACCTGGTGTCCGCCGGCATTCCCGCTGAAGGGGTAGACCTGGTGTCCGCATGCATTCCCGCTTAAGGGGTAGACCTGTTGTCCGCCGGCATTCCCGCTTAAGGGGTAGACCTGCTGTCCGCCGGCATTCTCGAGAAAGGGGTAGACCTGTTGTCCGCCTGCATTCCCCATTAAGGGGCAGACCTGGTGTCCGAATGCATTCTCGGGAGGAGAAGGGGTAGACCTGTTGTCCGCCTGCATTCCCGCTGAAAGGGTAGACCTGTTGTCCGCCTGCATTCCCGATTAAGGGGTAGACCTGGTGTCCGCCGGCATTCCCCGCTTAAGGTAGACCTGTTGTCCGCCTGCATTCCCGATTAAGGGGTAGACCTGGTGATCCGCCGGCATTCCTGATTAACGGGTAGACCTGGTGTCCGCCGGCACTCCCGCCTAAGGGGTAGACTCCGGTGTCCGCCCGGCATCCCCGCCTAAGGGCAGACCTGTTGTCCGCCCCGCATTCCCGCTGAAGGGGTAGACCTGAGTGTCCGCCGGCATTCCCGCTTAAGGGCAGACCTGTTGTCCGCCTGCATTCCCGATTAAGGGGTAGACCTGGTGTCCGCCGGCATTCCCGCTTAAGGGGTAGACCTGTTGTCCGCCTGCATTCCCGCTTATAAGGGGTAGACCTGGTGTCCGCCGGCATTCCCGCTTAAGGGGTAGACCTGTTGTCCGCCTGCATTCCCGATTAAGGGGTAGACCTGGTGTCCGCCGGCATTCCCGCTTAAGGGGTAGACCTGTTGTCCGCCTTCATTCCCGCTGAAGGGGTAGACCTGTTGTCCGGGCCGGCATTCCCGCTTAAGGGGTAGACCTGGTGTCCGCATGCATTCCCGCTTAAGGGGTAGACCTGGTGTCCGCCGGCATTCCCGCTTAAGGGGTAGACCTGGTGTCCGCCGGCATTCCCGCTGAAGGGGTAGACCTGTTGTCCGGCCTGCTTCCCGATTAAGGGGTAGACCTGGTGTCCGCCGGCATTCCCGATTAAGGGGTAGACCTGGTGTCCGCCTGCATTCTCGAGAAAGGGGTAGACCTGTTGTCCGGCCTGCATTCCCCATTAAGGGGTAGACCTGGTGTCCGCCGGCATTCCCGATGAAAGGGGTAGACCTGGTGTCCGCCGGCATTCCCGATTAAGGGGTAGACCTGGTGTCCGCCGGCATTCTCGAGAAAGGGGTAGACCTGTTGTCCGCCCCGCATTCCCCATTAAGGGGTAGACCTGGTGTCCGCCTGCATTCCCCGAGAAAGGGGTAGACCTGTTGTCCGCCTGCATTCCCGCTGAAAGGGGTAGACCTGTTGTCCGCCTGCATTCCCGATTAAGGGGTAGACCTGGTGTCCGCCGGCATTCCCGCTTAAGGGGTAGACCTGTTGTCCGCCTGCATTCCCGATTAAGGGGTAGACCTGGTGTCCGCCGGCATTCCCGCTTAAGGGGTAGACCTGGTGTCCGCCGGCATTCCCGCTTAAGGGGTAGACCTGTTGTCCGCCGGCATTCTCGAGAAAGGGGTAGACCTGTTGTCCGCCTGCATTCCCGATTAAGGGGTAGACCTGGTGTCCGCCGGCATTCCCGATTAAGGGGTAGACCTGGTGTCCGCCGGCATTCCCGCTTAAGGGGTAGACCTGGTGTCCGCCGGCATTCCCGCTTAAGGGGTAGACCTGTTGTCCGCCTGCATTCCCGCTGAAGGGGTAGACCTGGTGTCCGCCGGCATTCCCGCTGAAGGGGTAGACCTGTTGTCCGCCTGCATTCCTGATTAAGGGGTAGACCTGGTGTCCGCCGGCATTCCCGCTTAAGGGGTAGACCTGTTGTCCGCCTGCATTCCCGCTTAAGGGGTAGACCTGGTGTCCGCCGGCATTCCCGCTTAAGGGGTAGACCTGTTGTCCGCCTGCATTCCCGATTAAGGGGTAGACCTGGTGTCCGCCGGCATTCCCGCTTAAGGGGTAGACCTGTTGTCCGCCTTCATTCCCGCTGAAGGGGTAGACCTGTTGTCCGCCGGCATTCCCGCTTAAGGGGTAGACCTGGTGTCCGCATGCATTCCCGCTTAAGGGGTAGACCTGGTGTCCGCCGGCATTCCCGCTTAAGGGGTAGACCTGGTGTCCGCCGGCATTCCCGCTGAAGGGGTAGACCTGTTGTCCGCCTGCTTTCCCGATTAAGGGGTAGACCTGGTGTCCGCCGGCATTCCTGATTAAGGGGTAGACCTGGTGTCCGCCTGCATTCTCGAGAAAGGGGTAGACCTGTTGTCCGCCTGCATTCCCCATTAAGGGGTAGACCTGGTGTCCGCCGGCATTCCCGATGAAAGGGGTAGACCTGGTGTCCGCCGGCATTCCCGATTAAGGGGTAGACCTGGTGTCCGCCGGCATTCTCGAGAAAGGGGTAGACCTGTTGTCCGCCTGCATTCCCCATTAAGGGGTAGACCTGGTGTCCGCCTGCATTCCCCGAGAAAGGGGTAGACCTGTTGTCCGCCTGCATTCCCGCTGAAAGGGTAGACCTGTTGTCCGCCTGCATTCCCGATTAAGGGGTAGACCTGGTGTCCGCCGGCATTCCCGCTTAAGGGGTAGACCTGGTGTCCGCCGGCATTCCCGCTTAAGGGGTAGACCTGGTGTCCGCCGGCATTCCCGCTGAAGGGGTAGACCTGTTGTCCGCCTGCTTTCCCGATTAAGGGGTAGACCTGGTGTCCGCCGGCATTCCCTGATTAAGGGGTAGACCTGGTGTCCGCCTGCATTCTCGAGAAAGGGGTAGACCTGTTGTCCGCCTGCATTCCCCATTAAGGGGTAGACCTGGTGTCCGCCGGCATTCCCCGAGAAAGGGGTAGACCTGGTGTCCGCCGGCATTCCCGATTAAGGGGTAGACCTGGTGTCCGCCGGCATTCTCGAGAAAGGGGTAGACCTGTTGTCCGCCTGCATTCCCCATTAAGGGGTAGACCTGGTGTCCGCCTGCATTCCCCGAGAAAGGGGTAGACCTGTTGTCCGCCTGCATTCCCGCTGAAAGGGTAGACCTGTTGTCCGCCTGCATTCCCGATTAAGGGGTAGACCTGGTGTCCGCCGGCATTCCCGCTTAAGGGGTAGACCTGTTGTCCGCCTGCATTCCCGATTAAGGGGTAGACCTGGTGTCCGCATGCATTCCCGCTTAAGGGGTAGACCTGGTGTCCGCCGGCATTCCCGCTTAAGGGGTAGACCTGGTGTCCGCCGGCATTCCCGCTTAAGGGGTAGACCTGGTGTCCGCCGGCCTTCCCGCTTAAGGGGTAGACCTGGTGTCCGCCGGCATTCCCGCTTAAGGGGTAGACCTGTTGTCCGCCTGCATTCCCGCTTAAGGGGTAGACCTGTTGTCCGCCGGCATTCCCGCTTAAGGGGTAGACCTGTTGTCCGCCTGCATTCTCGATTAAGGGGTAGACCTGGTGTCCGCCGGCATTCCCGCTTAAGGGGTAGACCTGTTGTCCGCCCCGCATTCCCGCTTAAGGGGTAGACCTGGTGTCCGCCGGCATTCCCGCTTAAGGGGTAGACCTGTTGTCCGCCTGCTTTCCCGATTAAGGGGTAGACCTGGTGTCCGCCGGCATTCCCGATTAAGGGGTAGACCTGGTGTCCGCCTGCATTCTCGAGAAAGGGGTAGACCTGTTGTCCGCCTGCATTCCCCATTAAGGGGTAGACCT
>JAKWBO010000105.1:25000-27500 GCA_034336685.1 Luscinia luscinia
CGGCAGAGACGGCCCTGACCGAGGGGGAACCGGCCGCGCCCGGGCTAGGCAGCGCGCGGCGACCTGCAGCGGGGAGAGCGACAACGCGACGGCGCGGCTCGCCGACGCCCCGCGGACGACGACCGACCGCGACGAGGGAGGAGGAGGAGGGAGGGGCGCTTCGGGACAACGAGGAGCGGGGTTGCGCCCCCGTCCCCGGCGCTCGCGCCCGGCGCGCGCGCGGCAGCGACGGCACGGTACCGGCGCGGTACCCACCCGCAGACAGCCGCCCGCGCGGGGTGGAGCCCGGGGGCGAGGCCCGCGCCTCGCCTCCCTCTCGCCCTCTCTCGCTCGCTCGCTCGCTCGCACCGCCGCGGCGTCTCCGACGCCGTCTCTCTCGCTCTTACCCCGGCCGCCGCCGCCGCCGCACGGCGCGCGGCGCGGCCCCCTCGCGGCAAGGACGAGCTCCGCCCCAGCGGCTCGTTCCGGGAGCGGGGAGCTGCGGAGCGCTCCCCGAGTCTGCCTTTAGGGGGACGAAGGCCCTTGCGCGGCGACGAGGACGACCGGCCGTCGCCTCTCGCCGCGCCCGACGGACCTGCGAGGCTACTCTAGCCGCGCCGCCGGGGAGGGGGGCCCCCCGGACGGCGATTGATCGTCAAGCGACGCTCAGATAGGGCGTAGCCCCGGAGGAACCTGGGCCGCAAGTGCGTTCGAAGTGTCGATGATCAATGTGTCCTGCAATTCACATTAATTCTCGCAGCTAGCTGCGTTCTTCATCGACGCACGAGCCGAGTGATCCACCGCTAAGAGTTGTCTGGCTTTCGGCACCGACTCCGCGGGCGCGGAGGGGTTGGGACCGCCCGCGCCAAGCGGCGGCCCCCTTGGCTTGCGACCGTACGAGCACACAGGCGTCATTCGAAACGGAGGAGAGACAGGAGGGAAAACCCCACCTTACGCTCCGAAGGCCGGCCCGAATGGCGGGGGCTCGCGCCCGACCGTTTCCCCCCCCGCGCCAGGGCGGGGGGAGACGCCGCCCGGCAAGGCCCTTGGCTCTTCGGAGGCGGCCCAGGCGCCCGGCTCGGCCCGGCCTTCTGCACGGAGAGGCTGGCGCCTCGCGGCCAACGCGGACCGGACTGACCGCACCGCCGCGGGACGGCGGCCCGCCCGACCTCGCTCACGGGACCCCTAAGGCGCCTTTCGCGGCCGGGCGCGGCGAGGCCGCCGCCGGCCCCCGCTCACGCTTCCGCCGCGCCTTTCGCCTCGGCCGATCCGCGGACTGCTGGGTGCTAAGGCCGCCGCGCCGAGCGCGCGGCCGGCCCCTTCCCAGCGGCCTTACGGACGCCCGCGGGACGCCGGCCGGCCACCGCCGCTCCTTCCCGCCGGCGCAACCCCTCCTGCGCGGGACCGGCTCTCCCCGCCGCCGGCCGAGAGCCCGGCGGCCGCCGGAGGCCTGGCCGGGTCGGCGAGACCCGCCGCCGCCGGGGCCGCACGCCTGGGACTGCCGCCGCCGCCGCTTCGCCCCGCCGGGATGGGAGCCTCTTGCCGCCGGGCACGCGCCCGGCGGCAGGCGTACGGCGCTCAGCCGGGTAACGCTCGCTCTCGCTTCCGCTCGGGGACCGGGCGCGCGGGAGCGCGGCCCCGCGGCCGCCCCCGCACGCCTTAACTCCTTCCGGCTCGCACGCGGCCGGGAAAGGAAGGGCGACGGGGAAGGACGGGCGGGGACGACACTGACCTGGCGGCGACGCCGCCACACCCGGCATCGGGGGTCGCCGCGCTCGCCGGGCACGGCACGGCACGGCACGGGAGAGGGCCGCTCGAGACAGGAGGGATGGCCGGCGGCACGGCGGCTGCCGCCGACGCCCTTCGGGCACGAGGCCGTCGAGGCAAGAGGCGCGGCCGCGGCCCCACGCGCCGGCGCCGGGCGCGCCAGGCGCGCGCCGGCGGCCGAGAGGCGAGAGAGCGTGGCGGTCTCGGCGGCCGCCACCCCGCGGCCGACGTAGGGCTGAGGCACCGCCAGCAGCCGGGCGAGGCCCGTGTCGAGGCGAAGCGGGTCGGCCCCGCGGCCGACCCCGGTTCGCTTGCCGCGCGGTCTCTCCGCCGAGACCGGGCCGCAGAGAGGGGGGCAGGGCGCCCTCCCCGGCAAGGCACGGCTGCCCCCGCCCGCGGGACGCCGACCGACAGCGAGAGGGAGGGAGCGCGCCGGCGGGCCGCGGACGCCACCGCGCGCGGGGGATCGGCGGGAGCGGGCTGCTCCTACCCCTCGCGGATGGCGCCGCGCCGCTGCCGCCCGGCACCGCTCGCTGCCGGTCGCCAGTGCCGCCGCGGCGGGGGCGCGTGCCGAGCCGCCCGAGTCTTTAAACCTCCGCTCGGCCCGGCGGGCTCCCCTTCTCCCCTTCCGGCTCTCCCCAACGGCGTGTGACGACGCCGAGGGAAAAAAGCCGGCGGGGATGGCATGGGCCGCCGAGGCGCGGAGCGCCAGGTACCTGACCCTGGGGCGAGGGAAACGACCTGCATGGCCCCG